>MAVT02001221.1:0-15104 GCA_001702395.2 Diaporthe helianthi | reverse complement strand
CCCCCAACTGGCCCCCCTTCCTTTCTGGGGCCACATCAAGTTGTCTATTCACCGCCCCTGGTTCCATTGAGAGGCGGTATAGGAGTGCAATGGCAAACGCTCCCAGCCTGTCGGCCTTCCGAAGGCAATGACCCGGTCGGAAAAGAGAATCGGAATAGAGCGAACAGGACCAAAGCAAAAAGGCCCGTTCCTGCACCGAGCA
Organism: Diaporthe helianthi; assembly: GCA_001702395.2. Classification (NCBI taxonomy): domain Eukaryota; kingdom Fungi; phylum Ascomycota; class Sordariomycetes; order Diaporthales; family Diaporthaceae; genus Diaporthe; species Diaporthe helianthi. The sequence continues at coordinate 14,902 of MAVT02001221.1, read as the reverse complement.
GGAGCCACTCCATCACACACGACTCAGTCTCTCCGAATGCTCTCGTGAAGCGCCGCATTCCGAATACACGACTTTCCAGCCCACAGGCTGGAGCATGTAAAGGCATGACAGCTCACGTCGTTACCCACACACAGGGTCCCGCATAATCCCTTTACACAGTATCGCACGCTGGCCCATCGGTACACGTCTTCTGAAGAGCCCGACGCCAGGTAGGGAGGTCCGCGGAGCACGCGGAGCGCGCATGAGGGAGCTTGCGCATCACTGTGGGCTGAGGTTCAGGTGGACGGTTTTCCAAGTATTCAGAACATGCCTCGCCCGCTCGCCAGCCTGACAAAGCTATACGGTACGTTCTGGCCTACCAGCAGCCTCAGCGTCTCGACTGTCGCGAAAGCGGCCGTGTCTGCAACGCCGTAGGCTCTGAACCCGCTCTGCTCGGCGACGATACCCGGATCAGCCTTGCGGGCCACAGCCATGCCGCCATCAGCGAGGTCGAGGAAGACCTTGCGCCCGGACCCGGACCCGGACCTAGCGGCCTTGTTGTTGGCTCCGCCGCCGAAGACGCGGATCAGCATGCCGACGATGTTGGCCTTCTCCGGGCCGAGGGCGCTGACGACCACGAAGGGCGACGCGGCGTCGTCGGTGGCGCCGACCATGCGCGCCCGCTGGAGCGACTCGAGTGAGTTGAACGGCTCGATGGTCAGGCCGTAGGCCAGCGCGGGGGGTGTCTTGAAGCCCACGGTGTAGATCTTGCCCACGCGCAGGGCCTTGAGCGCGAAGATGACGCTCGCGGCGTCGTCGGACGACGAGGCCAGCACCACGGCCGCCCTGCCGAAGTAGGCCGACGGCGCGAGGTCGCGCGTCAGCGTGCTGAGCACGCCTCGCCAGAGCGCGTTGTCGAAGATGAGCGTGGTGTTGGGCGGGAGGCCCGAGTCGCTGCCCAGGTAGCCCAGCGAGTCTACCCGCGCGTGGCCATTGCGTGGGCTCGAGGATATCGACGCCGGAGCCGAGGATGGGGACGGCGAGGATGCCCCTGGCCGCACCACGATCGTGTCGACCATGCCAATCACCCGGGCCGCCTCGCTCAGTATGGGGCCGGCGCCGCCGTTTACCGAGGCGAAGAATGGGCTGTTGCTGACCAGGCTATGGAAGGAGACTGGCGGTTGGAGGTAGGCACCCCCAAAGTTCTTCTGGTTACACCACGCCTCCATATCGCCGTTGCCCTTGGGCTGCCTCTCCACCACTGCGAAGTGGTGTGGCAAGCCGAGCTCGTTGAAGCATTTCTCGTAGAATGGGGCCTGCGGTGTCGCGCTGCGGCTGGCCGGGCTGCTGATGCCGTAGATGCTCTTCTTGGGCAGCTGGCCGAGCAGGGATAGCGCTGCGTTTATCTCGGCCGCACTCATCTGACCGGGCGCGGCTATGATTGGCAGCAGCGGATGCGTGATAGGGGTGAAGACCTTGTTCAAGGTTCTGGAGAATTGTCCCGTCTCGCCCATGTTGACGCCCGAGAAGGGCGGCGAGTCTGGGTAGTCGGCCTTCATCTTGGATCGGAAATACTCAAGCTCGAAGTTCTCGTTGTGATCGTTGATGATTGTGATCATCTTGATGATGTCTGCATATTTCTGGGATTCCACGAATATCTCCTCGGCGTGCCTCGATGGCCACTTGAAGGTCCCAGAGAAGTCATGAAACGCAGACATGATCCGACTGCTCCCCCTTTGTTCCCAGAGTGACTTCCTGATGTCCTCGGGCAGCCAGAGCTCGACGTCGATGTACTCTACACCCCACTTGACGGCTCTGTGCAGGTACTCGTAGTATAGGCTGGGGTCATCCATGGGGAAGCGACCGTTTTCCCTCGTACACCTTGTCGTAAATATGATGGGAAGCTCTGTACTCTGTCGCAAAAGCATGACCTGTTGGCCAACATAGCTCAAGCTGGGTATGTCTGAGTACGTGCCGTCCCCAAGCGGTTCCTTCAGTAGATCGACACGGATCTCAACAGCGTCGGCCCCGACCGTCAGGATGTCCAGATTTGGCAGGGCTGCCCGTACGTCTGGGAAGGTGGTCGAGATGAAGTATGTCCTCGACTTTGCCATAAGAGTCTCGTGGTGATTGAGCTGGCCCAGGGTGAAGGAGATGAACCTCGACAGGTCCCTCCGGAAAGACGGGGTTTCGGTGTAAAGAAATTCATAGTCGCACTGCGTGGATAGAAGCTGATCCGGCGGCATGCCCAGGTTCACCCAGTGTGCGTTGATGGCCACGACGAGCCCCCCATCCCGGTCTGCAATGTCCGTCTTCGCCTTGTGCGCGGGTATTCCAACAACCAGCCCTTGATCGGCCTCGTTGACATCTTGGAAAGCGTCAATAAGTCGCTGAGGCTTCCCCAGGATCTCAGCGAAGATGGACACGATATTGTCCTGGCCGGTTCCGTATATAATGACGACTATCCTCGTGTCGCCCCTTTGCGGCCCGCTGCCAAATGTGGTAGTGGTTAAGATGGGCGGTGAGTGCCCGTTCATCTCCATTTCAGTATCGCCGTTGCTTGAGAAGCCGGCGACCAAACTCTTAGGTCTCGCCAGAGTCGGCATCGTCTCAAGCTGCTGCACAGCCGCCATCATCATTTTTTTTTTTAGGTGATATGAGCCAGCCAAGCGCAGTGCAACTTATGCGAGTGGTGACGCTTTGGCAGCAGTAGACCAGATTATGCCAACGGAAAGCGGTCGACTTCAGAATCCTTTGTGCGGCTCTCAGCATCCAAGGCTAAAAATCACGGTGGCGACACTCTGTAGTTGGCCACTTCGATCGCAAAATGTTTCTGTGTTCCCAGTCGCGCATGGCAAAGTGACCAGCAATGTAAGAGATTATATAGAGCGGGCCGGAAAGCTGGAGCTCTGACTCCGAGATCAACATCCGGTGGAAGACAGGCAGGCCATTGAGGGATGCGTGGCGGCAGATAAGGGATGGCGAGCCGCAACACAAGTTGTGGCGGCTGAGAGTTTGGATCTCTTGGGAATGCCCGGGCGCACGGGAGAAGCAGCAGAACAGACGGGCGGTGCAAGCTTACTCGACCTGGTTCTTTGGTGGTGCGCGACAGGCTGCGTTGCCCTTCGCGAGCTGATGGCAAGTATGAAGTACCTATGGTATGTGGTTTGTACAGTTGACTGACAGGCGGCGGCGCGGATGAGAACACCCTCCGAGACCCGGTGGGTGGATGTTGGCTGGATTTGCCGGGCCAAGTGACAAGAAAGGGCCTGGAGAAATATCCAATAGGTCGTCCGGAGCTGATAGCGTCAGTTGGCCGAGGCTGGTTGGTGTGCAGAGGCGACGTTATTCCACATATGATTCCGGCGCATTCCTGTCATGTCATTGCGGCTGTAGACCGATCTCGTGGCGTTGGATCCAGACCGCACGCAAGCCCAAGGCCCGGAACGTCTGCTAGTGGTAATCGTTCTAAAGTCTGTGTTGGATGTCGACAGGACAGACGCATGCGTGTGAAATCGAAGGGCAGAAAGAGAGGTCAGGAGGCCGGATGATGTGATATTTGGAGTGGTGGGTAAGTAGGAGTAGTCGGCTTCCCGCATCAGGGACCCGAGCAGTGGCAGCGCCAAGGAGTCAGCCAGAATATTTCGCCGACGCTGGAAACGATTATCCCTGACCTACCTGGGTAGTCTGGAAATAAGCTCTTTGAGATATCGACAGTTTTGGCAGGGGTCTAGAGTCTAGACGGTGTTTTTTTTTGGGCATCGGGTTACTCTGAACGCTCTCGACGAAACATGCCCCAGGACAAACCCCAGCTTGGGGCAGAGGCTGGAGTCTGGACATGACGATGACATCTACCGGGGCTCAATGACTGACATGCCGCGGCTGAGAACACACCCCATTGTTCCACCACATGTCAATGGGTGAAGCTCGACAGATCTACATGCGGATCTCGGCGCACCAGGCTGCCAGCTGCCAGCTGCCAGGCCCATGAGCAAGGCCCAGCAGGTTCCAGATGTGCCATGCTACAGGTGGTGGGCGGTGGTGGGCCTGAGATCTGCTGTGGTTGCCCATGCAGCTGCCTGTGGCCCAGTGAAAGCTGCATGCAGGTGGAGATGCAATGCAAGGCCTGCGACCCGCCCCGCCTGTCGCCAATGCGCGTGGCCTGGCGGGCTGGTGGGCAAAACCCGGTGATGGGTGGCTCGAGAAAGATGCGTAAATGCGCGACCAGGTCCTTGGGAGAATGCCATCCACCTGGCCAGGCAGCAAGGAGGCTCCAAGTGCTCCCCTGCCAACCCCCCCCCCACCCGCGTTGCTCGCATTGCCAAAGTCACAGGGGACGTGACATCGCGGGGTAGCCTGCCTACCACACAGCACACTGCCTGAGTGAAGAGCTTGATCCCACCGATGGGCGGGAGTTCCCCAGCACCCAAAACACCTTGGGCCCCTGCCAGGGAGCTGGCCCAGCTGTCCGGCTGCTCTACACCTTTGCAGGGGAAACAAACGTTATTTAGCCGTGAACCGTTACATCGTGCCCGACGCGACCCACAACAAGTGGTAGGTCGCGATTCTAGTAATTTCTATGGCGAAGAAACATACCTAGACTAGCTGACTATTCGGGAATAGCTTCTACTACCTCGTCTGTAGTTGACACTCCCTATTAAGTAAAGTACCTTATTTTTATGGGTCCGGTGGGCCGTAACTCGGTAAAATAACGTTTGTTTCCCCTGCAAAGGTGTAGACCAGTTTCCCCAGGCCGGAAGGTTGGGGAAGAACGTGGGGCAAGGGGTGGTCCGGAATCTGGACCACTGATTTCTGCCGTAATTCCCCTATTTCTGGATTTTTGCAAGCCGAGATCTTCCGCCAATCATCTCGTATTGGACTGGGCTCGGCACATTACTTGGCGAACGCCGCTTCATGAGAAAGGCAGAAAGGCTGGCAGGCTGCTTCCAGCCTAGATGAAGCGTGCCTCGGCCATGCGGCTCATATATCTCTACGAGACATCGCGCCTCTCTGAACTGCCGAAGCAACATTCCTGTCCCATCAGCCTAATGGCATGTCGCGTTAACTGTCGCGGACAAAGATAGCCACTGTTCAATGGTCGTCTCAGCCACGACGAGCACAACACATTCAGCGATTCTGTGCAGTGAACGTGACCAAGACCCACGATACACATACCTATCGTCTTCTGTCGGATCGTTCCGAAGTGCATTCCAAGTGCCATCGCCAGACTGGATCTGCATGTTCTAGCTGCAATGCTTGTCCCCCGAGGCGGAGCCGGCAGCCCGAAAACACTGAAGCCTTGCACCTACTGTAGTCTGCAGCACTTGGTGAGCAGCGGCTGCCAAGCACCAAGTCCAGCAGCTTCATCTATTCTGTGCTGCTTGCTGGACACTCGAGGATGGGCCGCAGCCAGTCTCTTGCGACAACGATCCGATCCATTGACCCGGCTGGCTCTTGCTCGTGGACTTTTGCCAAAACGGGCTCTGCGACCGGCTGAACTGTGGCTGCATCGCCTGAGCCGGTCGGTAGCCCAGATCAGCATACTGACTGCTGCGTTCAATGATTTGGCCACATATGGAAGACCACCTGTTTCTAACCCATAGGCTACCAAACTTTACTTGGGTCAGGTGGAGAGACATCAAACGAGCTTAATAACCCTGCCCACGTCTCGCCATTTCTCCAAGACAGCTTGGATCCCACTTGAGTCATTTCCCCGCCACAATCTGTGGCGTGTGTGATGGCCGTTGGATTATTCGACGTCAGTAATATTTAGATCAGTGTGGACAAGAAGCCTCTACCATTCGAGATCAGTTTTTCCGCCTATGGTCAGTGTTGCCAAGGGAAGGCACGGTCAGAATGCAGCCGTGAACCTACGCCATCCACACAACTGAGCCCAAGGCCAAGGAACGCGGCGCCACATCCCTCTCGACCTCGTTGCAAAAGCTTTGGGCGAGTCTTGTGCACAAGGGCGGGCCTTGGCTGACAGGGTGAGATGATTGGAGACGGCCTGCGTGTATCGTGTCTCGTGCCCAGGCCTGAGAAGGGGTGTTCCAGTGTGCATAGTAACGTCAAACCATCCATGTTGACGTCCACACGTATCGGTACAGTATTGGTGGAAAGGCAGCCCCGTAATCGATGGTCGCAATTTTGGCAACAAAGTCGTCGTGCCTTTTTATCCTGTGTTGGTGTGGCTGTACCGAGATGTGCACTCAGACCACCGGGTGTTCTGGGGTCTATGGCGATCTCTTCATGAGCCAGTCATTTACTTCGAATTCCTGGTATCAACAGCTTGTCTGCTTGAGCGCATGTACACCCGAGTCTTTGCCAACTTTGAAGTGCCCGTAATCATGTTGAAGTAGGCCGCTAAGTCGTCGGTAGGCTTCGCAAGATAATCATGGACTTCAACTCGCGCTATCGCTTGGTAGATCTTCGCTTTCGTCGTGCTTCTGAGTGTCTCCAGCCGCAGGTCGAAGGAATCTCGATGACAGAAGATCCCCAAAGCCATGCATATTCCTTGTGCTTGATTTTCGGTCTAACCTGACGAGATTTATCAGCAAACTGCTGTTTGGGCTCGGAGAGTTGCCGTATCCTTGGCCAGAGTTCCTCCATGCTTGTCCACCAACTATTACGATTTCCGACTGCTTCGCCGCGCTATTGAGCCGTGGAATTTCCTCCTTGGCCTTGAAATTTCGATGTTGGAGCAGACCGTGAAACTTGGCACGCGGGCAGCCTGTTTACCCATTTCCTCGTGGAAACCACTCTTGAATCCAGTCAGGAATTCAACTCTTCGGGGGTTTATGGACGCAGCAGACGGGCGCATCCGTTTTGTTCTGTAGTTGAACTGCCGCATGTACAGCTGTTGCCCACGGTGTGACCCGCAATCCATTGGCAAGGCGTCGAACAATCTTGGCAGAGTGCAAAGCACGCATTCCACCACCCAAAAGCTTTGTTTTCCTTGGCTTATGGGGGCAGACGCATCGCCCGAAGCTGGTGAGTGTCGACCAGGTCTCGGTCTCAGCTTGTACCACGGTGGACCGTTCTCGAAGTCATGCACCAAACGAGCTTCAAGTGAGAACCACAGAGTTCCACGGGCTCCGGCGGAGAAATCTGTTGCGTTCTCCCCGTTTGAGTCTCGAATGGCGTGTCGAGGAAGGGCCCCATGCTGGTACGGAGAGCTGCTGCTGGCCCCTGGATCAGGCTGTGCAGGAAATCGAACGATGACTGCCTCAAAGGTGCTGTATGAAAGCTCTCTCGCCGTTGTCTCAAGACCGTATACCACGCATTGCCAAATTCTTGAATATTTGAGTCGAAGGAGGTGCTATCATTGAAGAATAGTAGATTGAGATGGCCTCGGCGACGACACATCTGTCTGGTGTGCGGTTTCCCTGTGTCCCTGACTCGGGTTCTCTCGTGCAGTTGAGTGAGGATGGACTGTCAGCGGATGTCTGCACAGCGTCTTGTTCTGGGATGGTTGTGCGTCGACTTCTTGCAAAATTTGAAGAAAGAAAAAAGTCTGTTATTCGGTGTGTCGCCAGGAAGGCTGAGGTTGGCGCGCAAGGGTCGTTCCTGGAAGCATAAGACACACCAGGTTGCTCTGGTGTCACGACATGACGGGGTTTGAAGGATAGATGCATTGGGTCAACAAATTACTTAGGTACCTAGTTAAGTTCCAGTCAAGGTCGAAACCTTGTGTCTACAATCTTGATACGTCATGGAAATTGTAAAGTCAATTCGTGGACGCAGCATTGGCAACATGGGTAGCGACAACCAACCTTATCTGCTATCAATGATCCCCACCCAGAATCAGTTACAGTGGCTGGAGGACGGCCAGCTTTGTGTCACCACTCAGCCCCGAGAAAGGGTAAGACACGATGGGGTGCCTGTCTTGCTGACATATATCTATCCACACGAACCCTCCGTGATATGCCCTCATTCCTGCTGAGAGGCAGCCTTTGGCTGTCATTTGCTGTAGTGGTAGTGGCCGTCTACCTTGGGTTTCAGGGCCCACTCCAGCAGGTCTTCACGTCGGCCAGAGCCCAGACATTCTGCTACTCAAAGGGCGCCACGACTAGATTCTCAACCGGGGACACGGCCGCATGCTTTACTGTCGAAGACGGCCGTTTTAGCCAAGTGTTTACACCCGGACCAGAAGGTCCAGAACCTGTCGAGGTCCTTCCTGGCCACGCCATTCCCGGCCTCTGGGACGGCGTAAGGGACCTACTTGCCTTGCTCCATAAAGCAGCAGCTAATACTATGGTAGCATGGCCATTTGGCTCAATACGGCGAGTTCCTCCACTCCGTCGATCTCTTCGGCGCCATCTCAATCAAAGATGCCAAAGACCGCCTCGCGGCCTATATTCTGGCACATGAAGGCGTGGGGTCCAGCGAAAACTGGATCAGGGGCGTCGGCTGGGATCAGATGACTATGGGGGAAATGCCGACCGCAGTAGGCACCTCTGCCCTCCAAAGCACCTGTTTGTGACTTCTGACAATTTGGCTCTGTGGTAAGGCCATGCTTGACGACTTCGATGGGCTGTATATCATGCTTGACCGCGTGGATGTCCATTGCATATGGGTCTCCCAAGCCGTCCTCGATCTATTGCCAGACGACCTAGCCGATGTCCCTGGCGGCGAGATCGTTCGGGAGCCGGGCATGGGTGTGTTTTGCGACAATGCAATGGAGGTCGTCATGAAGTTCTGGCCACGGCCAAATAATGCTCAAAAGGAAGCATTCCTTAAGTCTGCAATGACAAGCCTCCACCAAGTTGGACTCGTGGGCATGCACGATGCCGGCGTCTACCCCAACGAGCTACAGCTGTACAAGAAGATTTTCAGCGCAGGTGACTGGACTTTGCGTGTCTATGCCATGATTGAGTGTGAGGAGAGGAACACGTTCTGTCCTGGAAAAGTGTCTCCCTTCACCGATGCCGACGGGTTCCTCAGTATCAAGAGCGTCAAGCTCTTTGCTGGTACGTCTGGTCCTGGTTGCCTGTTTGCTGCCCATCACTTTCAAAGGGAAAATACATGCTTCCAACAAATGCTGACCTGTACAACAGATGGGGCGTTGGGCTCCTGGGGAAGTGCCATGATCGAGCCCTATTCCGATCGTCCTGACACAGCAGGCTCTCTCCTCGTCAATGCATCGACCCTCACATCCTTGACAAAATCCTGGTCTTCAGAAGGCTACCAAGTCAATATTCATGCCATTGGTGGTTCGTACCTCGCATTTTTGTCCCTCTCTGATCCAGCATGGTTTGAGCAATGCGTGGTTTGAGCGCTTGATTCAACACAACCCACCCATCACCCACCCTGTCGTACTTAAAGAAGAAGGCTTATGGGGAAAAGGTCTTGGAACGCCGACATCACTTCTTGTAAATCCTTAGCGTTGGTGGTAGAAGGGTCACTGACGGGGTCCAAAGATCTTGCGAACCGGCTCGCCCTTGATGCATTCGAAGCTGCGCTTGCCGACTTGTGCCCACGGGAGACGGTATCAGCCTGTCAGGCAAGACATCACTTTCGAATAGAGCAGTAAGATCAAACCCCTTCACCATATACCATCAATTTTCTCTCAAATATCGCCTACCATCCCTCGGCGCCCCGAGCATCAAAGAGAACAACCTTGAACCGTCACTGATAATGGGGTTGTAAAGTGCCCAAATTGTATGCCCCGAAGACCAGACACGTATGCACTCTATTGGAATTATACCATCCATACAGCCTACTCATGCAACCTCTGACATGACCTATGCTGAGCTGAGATTGGGAGCCAAGCGGACCGCCACCGAGGCCTACAGAATGCGCTCACTGCTCGATCTACAACCTGTTCTAGGGAGTGACTTCCCCGTCGAGCCTCCCAACCCCTTCGAGGGAATCTACGCGGCTATCACCAGGAAAAGTCCCTACACGGGCAAGGGTGCAAATGGCAGCGCGGACAGCTGGTATCCCGAGGAGGCGCTGACACTCCATGAGGCGCTGGTGGGCTTCACCGAGGGCCCGGCACATGGTGCGTTCCTTGATGGGAAGGCTGGAGTGATCAAGCCTGGCGCTTTCGCGGACTGGGTTGTCCTGGATGAGGCTTTGGAGAGCCTGGATGTCGAGGACATTCGCCTCGTTAAAATAAAGGAGACGTGGGTTGGTGGGCGACGGGTCTACTCAAGAGATTGAGCTGAGGAGTTGACATGCAGTGTGGAGGTACCTACCTAGGTAGGTAGTTAGTTTTCCCTCGTGATCGGCCATAACTGTGCAACTGTGTCTTTGATCTTCACTCTCCCAATAGGAGCAATATCACACGAGTCCCTGCTCATCTACGAGAACAACGGGACGCAATGGGACGCACCATCCACCAGCCCGTGGCGCGAAATTCCCCAGACAGCATTATTTCTTACTCTCAACAAGCCATCCCCTGCTCTCAGGCATTTTACTGGTCTTGCATCACCACCCCACCCCCAAAAGACCAAAGGAGACCCTCTCACTTGTGTTTGTAGAGAGTTTGACCTAACTCCTTGACCCACGACTTGTCCTTGGAATGTGTTCCTTCTTCGTCGAAAGCAAATCTGAGAGCTTGTAGTCGTTGTCTCGCCGCCTCCCTTGTGCTTCTAACAATATCGGCGGCCGGTATTGCATCTTTGACCAAACCAACACCCGTACCACTGCGAAGTATCAGTGCCTGTGGGGAGCGGGCGCATGATATGTTTGAACTCACGCCCACGTAACCTGTCTCGAGGCGTCCCCGGCGCGCTCGGCCTCGCCCAACTTTGTCTTGTTCTCGTCGAGAGACATGCCGGAGAGATGATCCTTGTAGGACTGGGAAATGATAGCCCTGCCATCATACAGCCCCGGCCAGAAAGTTGTGCCTCTGAGGTCGTCGTGGAATGTCGACCTATAACATGGATCGTGTTAATGAGCAGCCAAGAACCACGTGTTGGCCGTGACCTTACTTCACGGTTGAACCTCCTCCGTCCCGAGTCTCAAGAACTACCCTTCTAGCATTCTCAGATGTGTTCGCCTCTTTGGCGGGTATGAACTGCACATGTACAACCTGTGAGTAAGCTCTTCTGTCTCACAGCACTTGAGTGGTAGCCACCATTGGTCAGGACTGACCTTTGTGCCCATGACAACTCCGTCCGCTCCTATTTTGACTTCAGCATCTTGCCCAACACCAGCGCTGAATGACATAGTAGGCCAACTTACCCAGGGCAATGGCAGCTACCACGGCACTCGGATCGGCGATTCCTCCCGCTGCTACCAACGCAATGTCCTTGCCCATAAAGTCATCATCCAGCATGGCCCTGATCTCGGGCACAAGGCTGATGACTCCGGCACCCGCAGCAAACTGATGCCCGCCAGCATCGACGCCCTGCGCCACGATCACGTCGGCCCCGTCCCGCGCCGCCTCCCTCGCGGCAGCCACCGTGCCGACCTGCACAAAGACCTTTATCCCGTGGTCATGGCAGGCCTCGATGATACCGGGGTGTGCCCTCTCGGCCGTGGCCGGATCGGGCGCAAAAAGCCAGACAGCCTGGGGAAGGTACTTCTCCAGGATCGGCATCACAGTCTCGCGGAAGAGGCTGGCGGACGGGTCAAAGGTCAAGAAGCCCACGCCGACGGGCGCTGGCGTGAGGGTCATCTCCGTCAGGCCCAGCACCGAGCGAGCCGCCTTGAGGTCGTCCTCGAGGGCCTCGAGCTGTTTGCTGCCGGGCTTGAAGTCCAGCCCGCCGGGCACCATGCCGAAACCGCCGGCCCCAGACACATGCGCTGCCAGGGTGCCGTTTGAGATGCCGAGCATGGGGGCTGAGATGATCACGGGGAGCTTGGTGTTCGGAAAGAAGTCGTGCAGCTTGGACTTGGGCTGGGGGCGTTGTGGCGCCATGGTGCTGGTTGTCAACGGGCGGGCTAGTCGAAGGGTCCTGGGGCTTGTTTGGTAAGACAGGAAGGGGAGAGTAACTTGTGAGTGGGCGCGGCTAGTTGTCTTGTTGAAGTCCAGGAACTCTTTCGTTCTTCTGATCGTTGGGGGCATAAAGATCAGAAGTGACATGTCCCTAGGCAAAGACAGTGAGCCTGGCCGTCTGAGTCGTTGGCTGTTAGTTTAGTCTAGTCTGATGGCTGTCACGGCTCTTGGCGGGCCAATGAAGTCAAACAGCAAACTGTCGATTGCTTACTTACTTTACTTATTACACGGCAACCCACAGCAACCAGCAGCAGTGGCGTGCCTGCAGAGCTGCATGTCTGACATGCGCCTCGATTTTACAAGCGTGAAATTGTGATTTGGACATCAATTGCCATTTTTTATCCAGGCTCATGAGTCCTGAGTAGTTGAGAGCATCCCACCCAGAGAGACTTGTGTACACACCACTCTTCTCAGGGTTAGCGGTTATGTACTCCGTAGGGGCAAATGCTCTGGTGCGATATCACTATTTACTAATTACATGAGTGCTGGAACACTTTAACCAGTTTTCCTTATGGCTCCATTTGGTTTACTAAGTGGCGAAGGGCGGACCGGACCTCCTTGTATAATAGTGAACATCTATCAAACCTCAAGACGATATGTGGATCTCACGGCAGCCTGACGTGCATATTCAACCCTGACAACAACAACCTCATCACGCTGCCAAACACTTGGGCCGTCCTCGAAGGAGTGTCTCTTCTATGCGACCTACGACCCCTCTCCAATCACCGTTCAGGTCCAATTCTGCTGACCTCGTCTCGCCCACTCAGCTCGTGCTTGAGTAGGACTGATCTCGGAGGTCATCGACTGTCCCGGGATCCTGTAAGCGTCGAACCCGATCACATGGTGATCATATGCGATCATGCCTCGAATGTGACCACCTCCCAGGAAGTGCAACTTATTTACCGGCCCGGCACGAGAGAGGGTGTCGATATTGATATCTCGTTGCTCGAATGTGAAGTCTCCACGCCAGAACAACACGGTCCCGTCGTCGTCCTCATCCGGCTCGTAAGGTCGGTCCACCTGCATGATCCCAGCAAGCGGGCCAAAATCAAAATTCAGCCAGAGCTTGGTGCCATCCAGAGTCGCGATAATGCCGAAGTCGTCCTCGTATTCTGGAAAATTGCCGCCCATGTAAGGACACTCGACCTTGTATCTTCCATTGAGCAAACCAATGGACCGCCGAGAGCTGGACTGCGACCCAGAGGCATGACCAGGATCAACTTCAGAGTAAGGAGGTGGGGCATCGCCGTAGCCACCACTCGCGTATCCGCCTGCGTACGAGGAAGTCTGGGCAGTACTTGACTTGGGAGGGCGAGATTGCTGGGCCGGCATCTTTACGGCCGCTTCCTTGGCTGCGAGTTTGACCGGTTTTGGCACAGGTTTGGACTTATCAGGCTTGGTGGCAGGTGACTTGTTAGCCTTGCCTGTGGTTGCAGGGGACGTGGCCGTCTTCTTCGCAGCGGGCGTTGCTGTAGGGCCTGGCTTCGCAATCTTGGGCCGCTTGTTTGACGGCGGGGCCGTCTGAACGCGGACAGCCCCAGTGTTGGAGACCTGGACAGTGACGTTGACGTTGACGTTGACTTTGGTAGAGACCTGGTCAGCCTTGCGCTTGGTGCCTCTGCCGTCCGACTCCTTGAGGACCTTCCTTGCCTCGCGCTCCCGCTTGTTCCACTCCTTCTTCAAGTCGGCCTCGATCTTCTGGATGTTAGCTGGGACGGCGAGGCAGCCTTGACCCATCACGGCGTCGAAGACTAGGACATCTATAATCAGCGAAATCACCAAAGCACCGACGGTTGTCAAGATGAGGAGACGCCAGGTTCGTGGACCCGCGGAAGACATCGATTGTTCATGGCGAGTTGCAAGAGACTTACGGCGTTTGTGAGCTGTGCCCTTGACCTTGCTGGGAGACAAGCCATAATGAAGCAACTGAGCCTCATACCAGTGAGCGGGCCGATTCACAGTGTCTTTTCCAGTGAAATGTGCCTTGAGCTCCTGGACTGTCGCTCGACGGTGGCGGCTGAGGTTACTCGTTTCACGGAAAAGCAAGTCTCCTGCGTACGAGAAGCCATCCTTTTCCACAGGAGGGGCAAGGGCCATGATGTCTCTCAGTTAGGTTCCCAGATTTGGGGTTTATTAGAGGACACAAGATTGTGTGGTATCCTTCGGCTGTGGGTTGAGGGACATATATGGGCAGCAGCGTGCAGATGCGGGGTTTTACGTTGACCACGGGCTAATCTGATTCTGTACAGCACTGCAGCAACCACCAACCAGTAACCAGCAACCCTGGAGTACCAAGACAAACGGCCCTGGATTGGGCGTGCCTTAGATACGAAATCAAGCCTCTAAAGTGGATAAGGATGAATGTATTTTGTCATTGAGAGTTGCAAGACTTCCTCAGCGATCTCTGCCCGGCCACAGCATGACAATGAAGCACCCTTACCGGGTGGGCACTTCTCCCTGCCCGACCTTCCCCGAAACAATGGCGTCTTCCAATTAATTCCTAAAGACGTGCTGGCGTTATTGTGACTTCAAGGTGTATGAGACGCTCTCATGCGGTGTGCATGTGCCACCACCTCTCAGCACATAAACCGGCAATGCTGCCAGAGACCACAGCAAAAGCATGAAATGGCTGCCATGGCATCAAGCTCGCCATGCGACAACACAGTTAGTTTCCCACCATCCGATGGGATTCCTTGTGCTAGTAGCGTTCAGTGGGAAAAGCCGTTATGTACGGAAACCCTGGCTAGATACAGTGGGGCCGAAAAAGTCTTGGGACACTTCTCACTTTGCACCTAAATCTACCAACTTTAAGTACCCTTTTAAATATACTAGGAGTTTATTCTGAAGTTGAAAGTTAAATATATATATATAAAGTGTATAATATATACTAAAATAGTTTTATAAATATATATATATATAAAGTATATAATATATATTATAATAGTTTTATAAATATTTAAGTAATTAGTTACTAGT
>MAVT02001220.1:0-15104 GCA_001702395.2 Diaporthe helianthi | reverse complement strand
AAGTTAAGAAGTTAAGAAGTTAAGAAGTTAAGAAGTTAAGAAGTTAAGAAGTTAAATAGTTAATAAGATGTACCTTAAGAGTAAGAGGGAATATATAAAATTAAGCTAGAAAGCAATTCTTTCTTAGCTAAACCTTATACTAAGGTAAGGTAAGGCCTTTTAGAGATAGTTATGTAACTATCTCTCATTATTATGTAACCTTTAGAGATCATTACGTGACTTTTATACCTAAAAGTAGCTAACTCTTACGGAGCAACTTAACTCTAGTGGTTACTGTAACTCTTGCGGAAGGCCGTAGAGTTGCGGCCTTCCGTAACTCTTGCCGATTACCTCTATTTCCCGGTACGGTAAGATAGAGGGACCTTTCTAGCCATGCTGTCTTATTTGCTTACCTCGAGATCTTATACACCACCGCGCTGTGCCGTTGCCCTTGAAGCTACCTAGGTATATACCTAGGTATTGGAGCGGCGGGTCACAGAAAGAGGTCATAGCATTCTGATAAGTCATGTTCAGTCAGGAATAAATGACAAAGCTGTGGGCTCTTTCACACTGTGTGAGTGCCTTTGACTCATGCAAAATGACTGATAAAAGAACCTTTACAAAGCTAAAAGTAAATCTGGAAAAGGCTTCCACCTTCGTAATCCAGTACTTAGTATAGTTTGCAAGTGTCCAGCTTTCTCCTTGCTTGAACACGCGCCATTTTCAGCAACCTCAACCGCAATTCAGACTGTAGTCATCACCTAGATGAATGATCACTGAGGCACGATTGTCAGACAGCTAGGCGTCTCCCATTTCTGGAGGATCCTAAGTACCTCATCGTCTAGAGCTTGCCAAATCCAGCCGAGTTCGGCACGCTTGACTGAGCTGAAGACGCTGTGCTAGCACTGGCAATGTTCTTGCCCTGGAAGTTAGAGAAGAATGACGCGTCCTTGGCACTGTACCCAGTGCTGCTTCCGAAGGCATTAAGTTGACAGTTATGGCCCAGGTACGACGCGCAGGCCGCGTTTGTGGTGGTGTCCGGGCTATTGAACATCTTTCCCTTGAAGCTGCTCGCCTCGACCTCGTTAACGACGTTCTGGAAAACGGACCCCTCTACCACAACCATGGAGCCAGCATCCACTTCGAAGGCGTGGCCAGAGTTGGCATACCAGTAGTTGTTGACCGCGTGAAGGAGAGTGTTCCCGCCCACCTTCGGGGAACGTCCTGACGTATGGTGGATATAGTTGCCCTTCAGAGTGATTAGGTCATTCGAACCCGTGAAATAGAGGCCCCAGTAATGATGTCCATCACACTTAAGAACTAGGAGTTAGCCATCGAAGAACAAGAAAAGGACTTTCATGGGGGAATGTGGCGAGGAGCGGGCCATAAAGTAGTTATAGCCTGTCGTTAAACCTGAAGCCGTAACTTCTATTTTAGGAAGGCTGGGAATAGGGTATACTTGTTCTGAAAGAGGGAAACACTGTTTGTAGAAGCTGCTTACTGTAGCTGACCATGATGTTGAGCCGTCTATCTCATTGTTAGAGATGGTGACGCGGTTGGAAGCTTCGTAGCCCAGCACGATGTGCTGACGGCCGATGAGAGAGGTCTATTATGCGGCCGAGTTAGTAATTCTTTGGTACAGTTTTCATCACCACGGTAGCTTTCCTATTCTAGTGCTTGGAAGCCCTGGATCATCTCTTACCTTGACGTGATCAATCCAGACAAGGTCAGCACCGTTCAAGGTGATGGCATCTCCACCCCAAACATATTGCGGGTTCAGGTTCGTGATGTGAATATTCTGGATGATGATGTTTTTGGCACCACTAACAATCTTCAAGCCTTTTCCTTTTATGACTCCGGAGCTACCAGATCCAACAAGTGACTTGTTCGACTTGACAGTAATTGGTGTGATTGCAGCTTTGTCGTACTTGACTGAGACACTCGGGGCGTTTGGTTGATATTCTGTGCACCACTTTGATAAAAAGTCAGATCATTTTCCAGACTCCACATGCATTCCAGTGAGACGGAGATGGGAAAGGGAAAACACACATTGTTTTGGTTGATGGCAGTCTGGCACCCAGATGCTGTCCCGTACGGGGCGCACCCTGTCGCAGATGTTGTGCCCTCTGTGCCGGTAAAATCAAATGTCTTGGTAAGGATGATCACACGTGCAGAGGAGTCACCAAGGTCTGTTGTGCGGTGCGTCAGTGGACTGCTCCAAGTCCCCAAGGCCGGACGGATATTGAACTTTTCAAACAAGTGAGTATACTTACAGCTAACAAGCTCGGCGTTGGTCGAAGGGTAGACGGGAGAGGCGCTGCCGCCGCCAGTGACGCCCTTGGCGAAGCCTTCAGCGGCCCCGGTCACCCCGGCTGCTGAGGCTCTTTCAAGCACTGGCAAGGCCGTTAAGAGAAGAAATCCAACGTTGAGCATATTGGTCCTAAGTGGCTCTTAGAATACTGGGAGTATAATAATAGGTATGGTGCAAATGAATTTGGCGACGGGGAAGATTTGTCTGACAGCCTAACACATTGTCACCCAACAGCAGTCTTGTGTTCTCATTTTCGTTACGAGGAAAAATATGTCCTTAAATAGGTGTAATGATAAATCATTGCTCTGTCGCAGCTTTCTTATTGTGGCACAAATTGACTAGGCCGTGTCTGGCGCCGGAGACAGATTCCTGATTCTCTCACGGGGTCTTCTTGCGCCGCGAGGGCTGCCCTCGATGCTACTGAGGATGTCCCTTTTTTTTCTCTCTCCGAGCAGGGGCAAAGATCGCAACTGAATATAAGACCTGTTTTCGCGCTTCGGGATTGGGCATCGTACGACTGCGTCATGCCTAGGGTGCCGGGGCCGTGGGCCAGCTTCGTGCTCGGCAAGGATTTGGTACCTCCTTTCTACCCGCTGCTTGTGTTGATTGATGGGAATTCCTAATAGATTTATCCGGAACCGGAACGGACGCAAAATCATGGGAACGGCACCATTCACATGATTCCACAGTCACTAAATTCTAAGTGGATATGAGTCCGTTGCCATTACAGGCATTAGCGTCGCACACACCTGTCACTGTCACCCAAGAGTCCGTTTCCTACAACACAGAGTTGTTAGCATGGGTTATAAACCAACGGACCCCGGCCCAGCCACGGAATGTGACCCTCCTATCCTAGCATGCTGCGGCCTTTACTACAAAGCGTCCTGTTCCGTGGTACCTCAAGTGCCACGCTCTCGCATGTCCATCTTGCTTACTTGTTAAGCATAGCGAGCAAGTTGGCCTGGGGCGGAGCGGAAGGGCAACGACAAGCGGAGCTTTCTCTATTATGCTACACACCGACTAAATCTTTCTCGGATAGGGATTAGTCTCAAGTTAATTTTTAAATATGAATTGGCTAGTAAATGTATTTCTGGAGGTACTGTACGTACCTGGGAATAGTTGTCGACGTCATGAAGATTCATGGTGACCGTACGCCTTCGGGATATATACCTAGGTCCGGATTAAGAACAAAACCGGTGAGAAAGGAGCAATTTGCTCCCGTGCCGCTTTGGCCTTGAGGGTAACTCCATTACTACTTAAGTACGCTTAATTCTTGGCCGAACAAAGCATTCGGCCAGAGTGCCGCAGGGCGTATATTAGTTAACGGAGATAAACCAAGCACGCGTAATGGACGCTTCCCATCTAGGCAGTTCTTCTTAAGTTTTATAGTCTTCCAACATTGGTACCATAAGTGGAAAACGGACAGATGTGTGTGCGGCGGAAAGAATTTATCTTGTGAGTCCTAAGCTGAAGCTGGTAATGTGATTTAGGCTAGTGCTGGCCTGTGTGAGGAACTGAATTTTAGTTTATCATAATGCAGCTATGATGAAGGACGGAAATATGTACAGGAATAGCTGAAGAACTCTATAGACCTAAGTCTACATTTAAAATAAGGAACATAGGGTTGTAATTAACTGAAAAGTCCTTATAACTACTAAAATAAAAAGACTTTAGAGCTATATGGAAATTTAATTCTAATATTAAATATAAATAAAAAGATTATTCTAAAGCTTTAATATTACTTCATTAATATATCTAGATAGCTTATAAATTATATAGCATATATATAAGTAAATCTTAATTAGCTTAGCCTCTTTACTATCTAAATTAAGCTCTTTCTTTTATTGTTTTCTTTATATTTATCTACTATAACTAGCTCTTAATAAGCTTTTTTTAAGGCTATATAAGTATAGCTATATCCTTAATATTTTTAGTAGTATAACTTTATATAATAATATTTTTTAACTTATATTAAATTCTTACTAAGGTTAAGTATTAATTAATACTTTTTATCTTTTAAAAAGGTTTATTTTAAGCTTTAGACGAAGGAATTTCTTAATTCTTTATAATAAGTTTAACTTAAAGTTAATTATATACTTTCTTTACCTTTTTTTCCTCTTATATATTATGCTAGTAGTAGTATTTAGGCTAACTTAATTCTTAATATAATTAGCTATAACTAAAAATCCTTTATTAAAATTCTTTTCTACTTCCTTAGAGACTTTTAATACTTCTTTATTTAGCTTATAACTTAAATATATAAGGGCTTTTTATAGTAAATAGACTAAATACTTATAGTTAAAAACCTAACTAAATATACCTTACTATAATAGACGTTTTGATAGCTAATAAATAATAAAGAAATTTAATCCTATTAATTAAGTTTATATTTATTAAAGAGTTTAACTTATTTAATTCTTATGACTAAGCTTACTTTTTAATATTAAAGAGATTATTATTCTAAGGTTATAAGTAAGAAAGATAATATAGTAGTGGGTAATAACAGTAAATATTAGCTAGAAAATATTTTTATATAAAGTCTTTTTATATACTAGTTAGTTGACTAGCTTATTATTTATGTAGAGAATAAGGGAAATATATTAAAATATAAAACCTATACTTACTAAAAATTAATAAAGTAGCTTTTATTTATTAACTTCACTAATTTTAATATAACTTTAGTTAATTTATAAGATAAAGTAAGTTTTTAGGTATTTAATACTAATACTATTAGTAATTTATCTATTAAGCTTAAAGTTCGTATTTTAAAGAAACAACTACTAGCTTAAATAAATACCTAGTAGTAAAAGTACCTTTAATTATACTTATTTAGCTATAGCTTTAATTAAAGTATAAGATAGTTTCTTATATTAAAGTATTAGGGGGTTCTATCTTATAAAGTTAAAAGAATAGAGAAGCAAGTTAAATTACTTCTTAAGGTATTAAAGAATAGTATTTAACTAAAGCCTACTATAATACCTCTTTTAGCTATATTTATAACTAACTGTAGCTTAATTTACTGATATTTTCCCTCCTAGATATTAAAAAAACTACTTTATAGCTTTTAGAGTAAATAAAGTAAAGTTTAAATTCTTTCATCTTTAGCTAATTTTAGTACTAATACTATTATATTACTTCTTTAAGCCTTTAAGCTATTTATACCCTAATAAGTTAGTTTTTAATAACTTATACTAAAATCTATAAGTTATTAGTAAAGAACTTTTAATTCAAAGCTAGTGCTACCTAAAACCTAAAAGAATAAAAAATAGTAAAGCTTTAGCTCTATTAAGAAATATAGTAATGAATAGTTTAAAAAGCTAATTAGGTAAGCTAAATATAATAACCTACTTAGTAGGTCTTCTAATAATTAGCCTATAGCTATAGTAACCCCCCCCTTTTTCTTTTAATAAAAAAAGAATATTATGCTACTAGTTCTAGTTAAACTTATAACTTAAGTAGTAATTTTTCAAAATAAATACTTCCTCGGCTTTTGTAAAAACAAGTCTTAGGACTTACTTTTATATTAAAAGCCTTAAAACGCTAAGTTATTATAGTTTCTATATAATATAATAACTTGTATAACTAGCTGTTTATATAATAACTCTAACTAATACTTTTATTCCTTAGAGTAATTACCCCCTTATTTGTATCCTACTATAATAAACATTTTTAATATATCTTTAAGGTTTAAATCATTATTGTTTTATAAAGTATTTTATAGCTAATAATATCATTTACCTTATTTATAATTAAATATTAAAATATTATAGCTCTATTCTCTATATATATATCTTAACTAGGTAAATATTAGTATTTTAGTAGTACTTAGTATAATATCTTTATTAGCTTTATTTAGATAGCTCATTTTAATCCTTATTATTAAAACCTTTATTCTTTTAAAGTTAAGTATTTAGCTATTTTTATTTCTAAAATAAGGGTTTAGCGTTTACTAAGTATATATTATAGAATACTTCTAATATTATTAGTATCTATTTATAGTTCTAAGTACAATACTACTTAAGATTCAAGTTTTAGCGCTTTTAATATACTTATATAAAAGGATGCTTTAGGTTACCTTAAATATAAAAGTATTTTTAACTTTTTATTCTTTTTACTATTAATAATATTCCCTTTAAGCTATAAAGGGTTTTATTTTAGTAAAAGATTATATAAATTAAGCTATAGTTAATTCAATATACATATCTTATAGCTATAGTAAGTTATAAGAAATTTTAGCTTAAAAAACTAATAAAATATACTACTTATAATATAGTGAAATTATTATACAAAGGAAATATTAAGCTTATTATATAAGTACTCCGTAGCTTAGTTTTTTAATAATAAAAATAGACTTACCTATATTAAACTTTAACTCTTAGTAGTATTAATTTACTTATTTTAATATCTATTTATAAGCTTATGAAATAAACTTTATTAATATGGCCTTATAAGATTTAAGCTATATACGATACCCTTTAATATAAGAGTTACTTTTAAATAAAGCTTATGTTCTCTTATTATATCTACTACCTCGAATGAAATAGTAAGCTAGGTAAAAACTTAGTTTATACCTTAAAAAAGGATAGTTTATTAAAGGAATTATGAAAAGGAAGGCTTCAGTAAAGTCTAGTATAAATATACCTTATATCTAATTATTTCAGTAGTAGTTTATAAACATTGTAAAGAATTAATTAATTTATTCAAAGAGCTTTTCTATATAACCTTATAACTTTAAGTAGCTTATAGAAATAAGGTCTTATAAAATATACTATATTTTAAGGATTTATTAAGTTTCTATACTAAGGTAGAACTATAGTAAATATTCTAAAAGAATTGAATATAACATATCTTTTTAAATAAATATAGTAACCTTTACTATATAGGAAATTTTATAGTAACGTTTTAATTTACTTTTTTAAGTTTATAGCTAAAGCCTTTCTTTAGTATAAGTAGATATAGTATTAAGTTAAACCTAGTTTAATAATATTAAATACTAGGTAATAGTTTTATTTACTATATAACTTAGGCCTTTAAACTTCTTAAAATAGGTAATATTAATAAGCTACTATTACTTTATAAGTTCTAGCTTAACTCTTTAATATATATCCTAGATAACCTTCTTCTATAAAAGTACTTTAAAGTAACTATATTTTATTATTTAGATATATAGCTCTAATAACTTTATTATAATAAATATAAAGATAAATAATTAAGTTTACTTTTATACTCGAGTAGCTTTCTAGTTAAAATTAAGCCTAAGAACAAGAATAAAAAATAATATGTTTTTAGATATATTAAGAAGCTTTTAACCTAAGTTGAAATACATTTAGATCTTTAAGAAGATATAACTTAAGCTTACTTAAGTATTAAAGCTAAAGCTTTAAAATTCTAAGAGGTTAAACGCTTTTAAAAAGAGGCTATAGCTGGATAGAACTAGAGAATATACTAATTATAGAAATAGTAAATAGTTTAATTAACTTAGTTTAAATAAAACTATAATTATAAATCTTTTACCGTATACTTATAAAGGAACTTATATAATATAAGTAATAGTTTAAGTAACTTAGATATTTTATTATAAAGGTATTTAGCTATTTAATAATAGTAGTTATTTATAAACTATACTATATTACTATATAAACCTTGCTATTAGTATATATACTATAAAGGTTAAATTATTTTACTACTTCTTAAATATATAGTTATAATATAAAAGTATATATTATTAATATTCTTTTATATAGCTAGTTCTATTTAAATACTACTCATTACTTATAGAATATAATATATCAATTAATAGTAAACCTTTAGTTTTAATAGCTTTATTCTACTATTTATAGTAGGTCTTAAGTAATAAGTAATCCTAATTTATATATAGTAGTAAGTTTAATAACTTAGGTTTAAACTATTTAAGAAGAATTAGAGGTATTATAGATATAAGTTCCTTAGATATAATAACTTCTATATAATTTCTTACTTTTCTAAATAACAAGTTTAAAGTTAGGTAAAGCTTACTAGAGCTAAATAGTTAAAATTAGCTTAATTAAATATTAATAATAAGTAATAGTACTATTCAAGTACTAATACTATTACCCTTTAACAAAGTCACTTATTTTTATATAAGATATTTTTAGTTCTACTTATATATTTATAATAAATATAGTTATAAATTTTGTAAAAGGGGGTAATAAATATAGAAAGGGTTTTTTAATTACCTAATATAAATAAGGTTTCTAACTTAAATTAATTAATCTTAATACTATAATATTAAACTTAGCTAATACTCTTTTTATATAGAGTATATACTCTATTAGCGTTATATTTACTTAGGTATTTTAAGTTCTTGTTTTACTTTTAGTCTTTATATTAGTAAGCCTACCTCTTATCTAAGGATAAAAGAGTTTGTTTAAAAACCTAAAGAGAGTAACTATAACATTTACGGGCTTATATACTACTATGGATATTCAATGTGCAGCATTGAATATTAATGTCTTTTAGTAGAACGGTATAATTCGTAGTAGTAATTAGTATTACTATCTTAATATTTAATACTAAGTGCGTAGGTTTAAGCCCCTACGTTTAAAAATTACCTTAGATAAGACGAGGGAACTAATCTAGGATCTACCTATAAAAGTACCCTAAGGTAGGCTATATAGTAAAATCTATTATAGTACTATAAAGATCTATTTATAAAGTAACTTAAATGAATTAGCTATACTATATAAGCTCTTATTCTATTCAAGACTTTTTAGGTATCGTATAAGCTACGTAGCTAATTTAGTACAGTCTTATCTAGGCTTGTATATCACCGCTTTTTAACGTCTTACGTACGCTTAATAAGGCCTTAAGGGAGAATATAACGGTTATACGCTTATATACTACTATAGATATCCAATGTATAGCATTGAATATTAATGTCTTTTAGTAGAGCGGTATAATTCGCAGTAGAAATAAGTATTACTATCTTTTTGACTTTATAAAGTATCCTATATTCTTTATATATTATTATTAACCTACTATAATAGTATTTACTTTATTAGGAACTATATTCTAGTCCTATAAAGGGGTAATTTTAATAATAAAGATTTTAATCCATATACTTTCTTCTATAAAGCTAAGATTATTATAAGTTATAATTTATTTATTTAAGAAATATAAGCTCCTTAGTAGAAACTTTACTAAAAAAGGTTATTCTCTTATATTAGATATTTAAAACTATGTTAAAATTATATATTTATTATTAACTAGTGAATACTTTATATTATATATTTACTACTATAATTAGTAGTTTAATATATTACTACCCTTAGATAAATAGATTAGTAATAGAAGTAGTATTAATAATTTAAGAAATTTACCCCTTAAAGCTAATAATAAAGTAAGGCTAAAACTTAGTAATATACTTAGTACTTATAGTTTAAATTAACTTTAGTATAAAGTTTATATTAATTGAAATTTACTATTTACTCTTATATTTATAAAATTCTTTATCCCTTCTAAGTATATAGTAAGAAGAGTTATAATTACAGATGTTTTAAACGAAGTTAATTTAATAATTTTCTATTTCTCTAATTAGAATATTCTCTAGTTTTATCTAGTAAAGCCTCTTTTTAAGCTAAGCTAACTTAGCAATAATTACCTACTAAATATAGTATTTTATAAAACTCTAAACTTTAACTTTAAGGTTTTTTATAACTAGAGTATATTAAAATTCTAGGTTAAAAGTTTTGAGTTCTTTAAACTTTAATAACTATATTTATACTTGATAAATCTATTCTAAAGTAAATAGCTACCTAAATATAAAGATAAACCTATTTATTTATCTTCATATTTATTACTATAAAGCTATTATACCTACATTTCTAGATAATAAAATCTAGTTATATTACTAAAGGTTATCTTATTTATTTTAATTAGTTTAAAGTACTTTTTAGTATGTTAGTCGCTTTTACTAGTAGGATGTATATTAAAAAGTAAAGCTAGAACCTATATATATTCCGTGAGATATATAGAACGATAGCGGCGTTTTAATATTGCCTATTTTAAATTATATATCTAAATTACATACTAAATGATAATTTTACTTAGTACTTGATAGCGCTAGACTAGTATTTATAAACTATAATAGCTTTAACTTTAATAGTACTAGTATAAATAAACTATGTACTTTAAAGTATAGCTTAATACTATACCTACTTATATAAAGGCCTTTAGGCTTAGAGAAGTAAATTAGAATATTATTATTAACTTATTTATCTAAAAGAATTTATTATATATTATCTTACTAGGATACTTTCCATATATCTAGCTTAGTAGAAGAATTTATAGAATATAAATATCTATAAATTCTTTTAACAAGGGGCGCTATATATAAATTATTAACTTACGTATACAAACTAATACCATATATAGTAATATATATAATAATTATACTTAAGGTAGAACTATATAAATTTATAGTACTTTTTAGCTGAACTATATAGTATTTTAAGTATAAACTATATTTTACTATACTTAAAGTTACTCTTAAGTACTTCTATATTAGGCTATATATTATTACTATAGCTAGCCTTACTAGTAATATCTTTTATAGTAAAGTTACTAGTAGTAACTAGTTAATAGTCTTTTAAGGCCTTATATACTACTTCTTAACTATTAGTAGCCTTATACTTTAAAGTATAAACTACTACTTTAGTTACTTTATAAGCTTTCCTACTAATTGCTAGTTTTACTAGATAAGGTTCTATTATATAGTACTACTATAACTATTTTCTTAATTTATAAACTAGAAGATTAAGGTATTTTACTCTTAGACTAGGTTAATCCTTTAAATTAAAGTACTTATTATATTAGTTTTATATCCTACTCTACTTCTTACGATTATAGTTATAAAATTAATCTTTTTATTTATTATAGACTTTTTATAGCTTATATTACTATTAAAGATACCTACTTTATTAGTAGTAAATATATCTAATTTCTAAGGCTATCTTTTTATTGTAGTAACGTTTTTTTAAAAAGGATTATAAGTAATAAGCTATTAATTAAAAGGTTATACCTAAGCTAAAAGACTTTATAAATGTTGGTTAGTTTAGGAAAGTAATTAGATTCCTCTTTATTAGTAATTTAATTTATATACATTATACTATGTTATATAAATATAGGGTAGGTATAAGTTATAAGTAAATAGTTACTTTATAGAGCCTTTTTTTAAGCATATACTTTATTTAGTTTCTTATTTTAAAGAGTAGCTTAAGTACTATTTATAATACTTATAAAGAAAGCTTTCTAAACTACTTTTCTTTATTAAACGTTTTTAGTACGAAGGTTTTTAAGTAAGCTTCCTTTAGGTAGAAATTAAAGATAGTATTCTTTAAAGCCTTATAATCTACTTTTACTAAGTATAAAAAGTTACTTATCTTATAGCTAAGGTAAACCTTTAACTTGTAGTAGCTACTTTCAATAAAATAAATTATATATAAGCTAGAGTTAAAGACTTTATAAGTTTAGTAAGTAGTATATTTAGCTACTATTTTCTCCTCCTTATTTATGTACCAAGTTTCAAGGTAATTAAGGATAGCTATTTAGTTATAGAACTTCTCTTGAAGTATTTCTAGGCTATATTATAAATGTTATAATTAGGTAAATGCTTTATAGACTTATAAAGATTAAATAAAGCTGATTAGATATATAAGACCTTATATAGGACTTTTATTAAGACTATTATTTTATTTCTAGTAGATAGAATAAGTAAGACTATATTTAGTTGTTCTTTATTAGCTTTATTCTTTGATTTTATAGTAGTTAATCTACTTAGCTTTTTTACTTATATTTAATATTAAGAATAATGTTTATATTAATATAAAAGATATAAAGTTAGTAGTATAATTATAAGAACTTTAATATAAAGGTATTAATTATAGTAGTATTATAATTTATAATAAATATAGTTAGCTTATTAGCTTTATAGTTTATAATAAAGAAGTATAGTTACTTAAGAACTTATTAGAAGGCTAGCTCTTATTTACTATTAATAATACCTTAGAATAGCAGTAAGTTTTTCTTTATATAAGTAACTATTATACCTTAAAGATATAGTATTTTCTTAGTATTAGTTATATAAGTATTATGAAGTAAGAGATATTAATAAGTTATATGTATTATATTAGAAGATTTTTATAATATAGCCCTCCTTATTTTATAATTAGTAATATTAGTAATAATTCCTCTTTAGCTGGTTTAATATAGCTTAGCTTAGTATATAAATACTTTACTTTTTATATAAAAGTTAGCTAGCTAGTTCTTTAGAGTATTTAGCCTTAGCTAAATACTTATAAACTTTTAGTAAAGGGTAAGTTTAATGTTTTTAAGTTTAGTAATGAAAGGTGTGTAAGTAGTATAAAATAGGAATTTATAAGATTTTATTAATAGCTTTAGCTAGCCTTCTAGGCTTTTAGTACATTTTAAAGACTATAATAAGTATATTTCTAATTATAAATTATAAGCTTCTACTTTTTACTTATTTTCCTTAACGTTAATATAGGTATAAACTATATATAGCTAGCTTTAATAATAATAGTATTATTTATAATAATAGTTAAAGACTACTAGTTACTTTAGCTATATACTTAAATTATATAAGTTTAGTTTAAGTTTTACTTAATTAATAGCTACTTAGTATACTTTATAGCCTTATTTAACTTAAGCTTAAGGTTCTTAAAGATATAATCTTTATTATAAAAGAGCTTTAACTAAATATAGGAATTTAAAAGGGTAAGGTATTAGTATTTTATAATAGTAATATTAGAATTCTACTTATAATTATCTACCTACTATTATATTTACTCTAAAGTAGTTGAAAAATATTTAATATTACTATGATACTAAAAAGTAAGTACATAACTATTAAATATATAGTTTTAAAGCTAAATTAACTAATTAAAAGATATATTTAATTAATATGAAAAGTAGTAGGTAGTAATCTAATAGTTAAAGATTTTATAGTTAATAATATTTTATATAGTGTAGTAGATTAGACTATACAAAGCACTATATACCTAGGTAAGTAGTATAGTAATGTTAAATAATGTGCTCTAATTAGGTATAGTACGGATTAGTTAGGAGACTAGGTATATTATCCGTTTTTCGAGGTGCGAATATTCGTACTCTTAATAAAACGTTGTTTAAACTCTTCATGATATTTATTAATAGATAATAAATATATTAGTATATATTAAAAGATGACTTATAAGAGTAATAACTTCTTTTCTTCCTCTTACTTAAGTATTATATTTATTAAGTAAGAACTACTACTAGTAATAAGTATTATAATTATAGAAAAAGGTAATAGATATATATATTAGGAAGTTTATTAAAATTAAGTACACTACTATTAAGTACGTTTAAACTAAATTAAACTTACTATAGAGTACTCATGAAAGAAATAACGTTTTTTTTACCTAGAATCTATCTAATTATTAAGTAAATAGTTAAAATTAGTATTACTTATTACTTATCTTATATATAGCTTACCTACTACCTTTTATATAGTCTTTAGTATTTTTAAACTTTTTAAAGCTTTTAGTTTTCATAAAGTATGTAACGTTTTAATAGATAATACTCTCTTAAGCTATTAAAATTAAGGTATTTAAAGATAAATATTCTTATAGCTTTCTTAAGCTATAAGATTAAGTGGCTTTAAATCAAAATGGTCTTTATAACCTATAGTAAAAGGTATAAGTTATTAGTTAGGAATTATTAATTAAAAGCTAAAGTTACTTAAATACTAGAAGAAGAAAAAGTAGTAAAGCTATAGCTTTATTAAAAAAGGTAGTAATAGGTAGCTTTAAGGGATAATTACGTAAGCTAAATATAAGGAACTACTTAGTAAGTCCTATAATCGATTATCCTATAGCTATAATATCTAATAGCTAAACATCGCCTTTTTACTTAAAGAGGCTAGCTATTATAAAGTATTATATACTAGCTACAAGTATAAATTAACGTTTTTCTTAATATAGAATGTTATTAATAACCCTTTCTTCTTTAAGATAAATAAAGTAAGTAGTTAGTTTTATAGTTTTTCTTACTAGTATTTTACCTTATTATTATAAGAGTAATTTTAGGCTCTATTTTAACTATTTAATAATATAGCAAGAGAAGATTAGGTATAGATTCTATAGAGAAAGAATAGTAAAGTTACGTTAGAAGTATAGTTAGAGGGATTAAAAATTCTATGCTACGTAGAGTAGAAAAATAGAAAAGCTTTCAATTAAAGGCTTTATTAACTACTAGACTACTAATTTATTAAAATACTAGATTTTGTAATATTTTATATAGTAAACTAGGTGTAAGTAAAAACGTTAAGCTTTTATAGTAATGAGAACTTTTTAGTGGTTTAAAGGTAGGGGTGTCCTGCGGGTAGGGGTTGCATGGTCCATCTCTTCCGAATCTCACGCCTCCACACAAAGTTGGCACAGTAGGCCCTTGCCCTTCAGAGCCACTAACAATGTGTAGAGTAGTTTCCACTTAAATTGTCTTCTATCCACTTGTGAAACTTCCGTAACCGCAGGTCCGAGGTCACCGCCGCTGTGCCTACAAATCAATTCTGAGGCTCCAGGGCGAGTCAGGGACCGTGCATGTGGACTCTTGCGGATATTTGCACTTCTTTTAAGGGTTGTGGCCAGCGATGGTTTTTGAAATTACGGATTACCGTATTTTGCAGTCTCTCGGCGGCTTTTCAATTCAGGTAGTCGGGTAGGTCTGAATTATTTTGTAGGTACTGTAAATTTAGTAGGTCTACTACCTAAAATAG
>MAVT02001219.1:0-15111 GCA_001702395.2 Diaporthe helianthi | reverse complement strand
TTAGTTTTAATTAGTTTTAATTAATTTCAATTGATATAGTGCTATAATTTGGGTTATTGTACTAATAACATTGAAAAGTAGGCAACTCGTTGGGGTAGGCAACTCGTTAGTGTTTAACGTTATATAGTATTTTTTTTTATTAATTTAATATTAAGTATAACTTTAAGTTAATAGTAATGTTATATATATTATCTAGTTAGAAAATTTAAGTTTTCTAAGTCTTTTGTAAAATTTTAATAGCTTATATAGCCTTAGCTAATTTTCCTCTAGGGGGGGGGGGTTAACTCTCGCTTGTTAGAGATGGCGCTAGAAGCTAAAGACAGTGCTCTATATTAAGAGATACAGCTACCTTGACAGTAGTCTTCAAAAGTTTTGCGCGGGCTGTAATGTCTTCACAATTCAACGGCGAACTAATTCCAGGGCTAACACTACCCAGGTACCTAGGTTGACAATTCCTCTATACCATTACCAACCCATATGGCTACATGCCTAGGTACCTTGGTATTTAGAGCACAAATGATTTACGTTAGGCGAGGGGGCAAAATCTAAAGCTGACTCCAAATTGCCATTGCCGTTTCTAATGCCTTATTGTACATGTATATTGATTGCATTCACCACGGAAAACTCGTTTCCCATTCGCCCGACACGCGGCCATCTCAATGTTGAGCGCATAGGGGGAGCATTATAACTTGAGAAAGTTCTCCAACGGCTTTCCCCAGTACCAGGACGCGATCATCATCGAGCCCAGAGACATCGTAAGTGCCATCAAGAAGTTGACCTCGTTGTTGTCAAGAATATCCCAGCCGGATTCGACCACTCTCGAGGGCCTCTCGTCACCAAACCTCGCCTTCCCGTGCTTGTCCGTGCCCTCGGCGTCAGCCTCCGCCGAGCCACCCGTCTTTTCAACTGCGCGCTTTCCCTCGCCGCTGAGCACGGCTCCTTTGACCTCGGCCCTCTTCTTGTCATGCTCCGACTTGCCTGCTGGAGACGAGACAAGGACGCGCTGGCCGCCCTCGCCCTCGACTATCCTCCCGCTCCGGACATCCCTTACACTGCGCTGAAGAACCGCGCCGAGGACAGAATCCAAAACACTGCCGAGCGCGCCCCATATTGTCAGGGCGAATATCAACGTGTTCCTCTGCGGCAGCGTCCACGGGTGGCCACCGCCGAGCTTCCCTGCTGTAGAGTCGTTGCAGAAGGGCACAAAGAGCATGGACGTCACGACGATGATCATGCTCCCGAACAGTCCCGCGCCGAGTCCCGTGAGGGTAACACCACCGTTGGTGCCGGGTGGTACCTTGCGGAAGGTGGGCGACGTGATCAGGCGCGGCGGGCCCTTGGCGAGGATTCCCAGCTCTGAGGAGAAAGTGTCGGCCGCAACGGCGGCGTAGTTGGCGATGATGCCGACCACAAGGATGTCACCGCCCCAGCCGAAGCAGAATGAGCCCTCGGGGATGGCTTGATGCTGGGTAGTAGAGGCCGCGCGTTGTCGGAGTTGGTAGGCATGGAGAAGAGAGAGGATCGAGGCGACAGCCGAGTTTGCGATGACTACACAAGGGTACAGGGTCAGTCGCTACTGTGGAATAGCTGTCACGGCAGCAGGGCCAAGTACCTTGGACATGATTTCGGGGGCCTTCCCCACCAGATGTGCCTTTCGAGGCCAAAGTCAACTTGGCCTTGACATCTTCTTTGACCTAGCGAAACACAGAGTCAGCCCCGGCTGTCAGCTGGCTGGCTTGACGGCCTTGAATAATAGCCTTACGTGAGTGACCCTGGTACCGGCGAGGAAGAAGACGCACAGCAGGGCGAAGGGCAAGTTCCATGGATGTACAGCATGAGCAATACCTGTTAGGGTTGCTGCAATAAGGCCACCGGCTGTCAGTGATTTTTTAGAATAAGCCCGAAAGATCATAAGCCCGAGGGCGGGCGCTGCAATGACGGGCTTCATGTTTCTAAACGCAGGCCTGCGTTTTGACTGGGTGTTCTGGGGCTGAGAGAGCTGAGGGCACACTGATGCTTTAAATCGAGGGCATATTTGGAGCGGTGAGGGAGAAAGAGTGAGGGAGGAAAAAGGAAGCGGACGAATTTGATGTTGCAGACAGCAAAGGTGCTATGAAGTCATTTGTCCTCTTATCGCTACGGGGTACTGCTGAGCAAACCTTATCGTTGGTCAGGGCCATTTTACCAGGGGCCATTTTAGCCGGGGCTGTTGCGGCCGCCCTTCATTGTAGGCCCGCCCCTTCACTGTAAATTTTCACCAAGAAAAGACACATGGCTTGTCACATCACATCAAATAAGCTTGCAAGCACGATCTACACCTACCGAGGTACCTAAATAAGAATAAGTACGAGAGGGTCTGATCGGATGATGGTGGAGCTGCGCGGACCCTGACGGATAAGACCAGAACATGATGGATTACTCAGTAGCGATCAATGGTTCTGATTATTCCAACCAGTCATCCACAACCCCATCAATGATCTCTTGTAGCTATCCGGTCCGAGCCTGATGGATCCAGACAAACAAGGCCTGGCGCCCAATCATGCGCACGAGGTCGCATGGGTATCCTGCATCTTCCCTCGCCTTTTCTCTCAAGTCTTTGTCCCCGCGACATCGCGGCATATCACTCACTCTGCTGTGGCCAATTTCGCGATTGGAGGGGGGGGGGGTATGGGTATAGTCTATAACACATGATGACGAGCACAAGCACAAGACAAAAAAATATGGGGTGCTGCTGGGCTCATCATAGAACCTGCAGCTGAATCTAGGTTTGCTGCCGGAAACGACCATAGACCATAGCATATCATGGCTTCGTAGCAGATGCGCTCCGGACTGCCCAGAGCAAATCACCTTCGTAAGAACGCTTAATCCCAGTTGTTGTCAAGCAATAGGCCATAATTATCCAGATGCGGTGATTCAGTAGCCCAGACTCGGGCTCTCAGCGCCGTTTCCCTCCGGACTCCCACTGCTCGACGAGAAATAACTCTGATCGATCTTGAAAATCCAGTCGAGCTTGTCGCGTTCGCTCCGCGCCGCGAAGAGCCACGTATTGTCCGTCCCGTAAATGGCAAATACGCCGGCTTGCAGCCTTGGTGACAGCTTGGCGAGTCCAGAGCTCACGCTTCTGCTCCTGGCATGTGACGACGCAGTCCCATCACCGTTGATATTACCAACGATGCTTGTGATGACCCGTCCCGACGAGCCTCTCCGGTGGTGCGTTGGTCTGCTTCCATTCTGTTGTGAACGGAGTTGCTCAGGTGAGGCTGTGAGGGCGGCATTCATGTCCATACCGCCGCCGTCGTCATCAGCTCCATTTAGCAAGTCCAGAATGGTTGGCTGGCTGTCGACCCGAGAGTTGCGCAAGCTGACGATAGCGACCTCCTCCCCGTCTGTGACGTTGTGGATGTGGAGATATGGTCGGCGCAACTCTACGAAACGCTTTATCCACCGGGTGGCATCACTGCTCGGCACCAGAAGGTAGCCGCCCTTGAGCACAGTCGGGTTCTTGGAAACGCGGATGACGGTCGCCAAGAGCTCCGGTTGCGAAGGAGAAACCGGGTTGCCGTTCTCGGGTGGTTTGGTGTTGACTTCGCTCAGGATCTGGTTGAGGGGGTCCGGATATTTTCTCCATAGCTTGAGACATCGCTCCAAAATGAACGACTCACGCTCCGAGTATTCCGACTTTGAAAGAGTCCTTTCTGCGAGCTCTGTCGCTGTCTCGTCCTCTTGCTTTGGTCGCTCGTCTTCTGTTGGCCGTGCCTGTCCCTGTTCACCAGATTCACCAGATGGCCCACCGGGTATTTCACCGTCTGGCGGAGCAGATGGCTCCTGAGACAGCTCACCAACTGGACCACCCGCTGGCTCCCCCTCTGCTTGATTAGTGGGTATTAGTGGCTCCACAGGATCCAGCACCTGTGACACATCTGGTGTATCCTGAAGCAATTCGTCGATTGAGTCAATGTCATCGTCCCTCGGATTTTGCGGCTGCGAGTCAGAGTCCAGTTCTTGATTTCCTCCATCCAG
Source organism: Diaporthe helianthi (assembly GCA_001702395.2). Classification (NCBI taxonomy): domain Eukaryota; kingdom Fungi; phylum Ascomycota; class Sordariomycetes; order Diaporthales; family Diaporthaceae; genus Diaporthe; species Diaporthe helianthi. Next base: position 11,091 of record MAVT02001219.1, on the reverse strand, counting down.
CGCAGCTCTCGGCTCCGGCAGCCCTACTCTCTTCAGGAAGTTTTGCATTGCACCAATCTCAGCGATACGCCTGCGCTTCTTCCGCGCGCTGATGTAGTCATTTATTAGAGAGACACCTCGTGGGGTCCAGGTAGTCAAATTCTCCTCGCCCTTCACGTAGTCGTGCTGACTATTCATCCTCCACAGATCGCCCACACGTTTGATGGGCGCGGGCCGCATTTTCAGTGTGAAGATGGCAGTACTCGAATGCACAAAGCGGACGCTTTGCCAGAGGGCGGAGAGCATGGATGTCTGTCGCACAAAGGAGCGCGACAGGATTTGGCAGAAAACCTTCTTCGAGAAACGCATGGGCTCAGCAAGCTTTGGAGAGCTGATTTCCCAGCTGATGGTCATCTGCACTCGATACTTCTCCCCGGTCGTGCGGTCCAGCAATAGCGAATTGTGCAAGCTAGAATCCCACTGGCTGGTGATGGTGACGCTACGCGTGCCATTGGCGTTTTGTCGGAAGACAGGCTGTGACGCGAATTTGAGAGCAATGTCGGGTGAGGCGGCGCCCAAGTCGGGATTTTTCCCAGCAGCATCTACCAGCTGTATCTTGCCGACGCGAACGGAAACCACGTCGTCCCAGGGCAGAATATCGCCAGAGCTATGATTGAGGTTGAGAGTGATGCGTCTCTGCAACCCCTGGTGCAGTTGGAAGGTCCCACTGTCCAGCTCGCCGGTTTGCGCAACCTCGACCGGGACATATTCGCCATTCTCATCCATTTCCAACACCTGAATGCGAGAGAGCAGATCATGCTTTTCTTCAGTATAGAAGTGAGACTCGTTGATTCGGGCCGATTTGGGCTTGCCCCTAGAGCTGGGCACTGCATCTCGCATGTCGTCCCAGCTAAGGAGCTTGTCGAGGTGCATAGAGGACACTTTTGCAAAGATGGCAACACGCAAAACCACCTCGGGAGGAGCGAAAAGAGGAACGTTCATGCTATGGACGCTCTCAAATCGGATGGGATCTTCGTCGAAATCCTTTACCATCTGGGTGGTGGTGATGCCGTCCTCTTCGGAAATGCCAGGGATGAAAAGCTGGGCATGCACTTCTGTGCCTTCGCGCTCAGCAAACCCCACCATTTCGTGCATCACCACGTTGAACTTAAGCGAGTTCGTAGGTGCTCTAGCCGATGACGGTTCAAGCGACAACTTGATAATACCGATGGCATGGGACGTATGTGGTGAGAGAACGTCGAGATGAAAGTCTTGGACTCGAGATTCGAAGACGGCCTTCAGCGGAACATCTGCCTCCCCCACCAGCGTGTACTGGGGCATGCAGGTCTCAATGAAGGGATTGTCGAGACTCAGATGCTGGGCGTATTCTGGCTGGTCCAGATACTGGTGCATTTGTCGCATTTGCCGGACACGGTCGTGCAACTTGTGCAAGCTCCAGAGATGAACGAGGCTGTGTTTGTAATCCACCACGCGAACGCCGATGCACGGCTTGATTGCTTGCTCAAGTGCAAAGTCGTCAGACTCTCCACCATTGAGAATCATATCGTAAGAAGAACAGAGGTCGTGCCCAGAATCAACGACGCAAAACTGGAAGACCACGCTCTCATCCAACTCCTGGCTCATGATCTGTGCCTCTTTCAAGGTCGCAGCATGTTGCAAGACTGATTCGGCCATCCGAACGTACCGCCGACCTCTCCACCGCTTCACAACTTTCTTGGCGAGCTCGATCTCATCGTCCGAAAGCCTGGGGTTCGCTTTCGGTCTCTTCAGAGGATCGAGCTTCTCGATTTTGGCCTCAAAGTCGCGCTTCTGTACCTCGAGCTGTTTCTGCATGTCTTCTTTCATCTTCTTCAAGGTCTCCTCCATGTGCGCTTTCTCCTTCCTGATCTCTTCGACTTCGACATTCGCTACTTGGGCGGCCCTTAGCTGTTCGTGGAACTCCTCCTTTTGCTTATCCAGTTGCGTCTGCATCTCGTCGCGGGCATCGCGCATTCTGTCGTCAGGATCACCTTGTTTCGGCGTGGAAGGTATCGTCAGAGCCGTATCAAGTGAGAAGTTGTCAATCGTACCAGTTGACATATACTTTTCTCTGACGGGGTAGGACGCCAGAGATTCCATATCGTCCTCCCCCTCCTTCCCGTTGACACGTTCAGCCCTGGCTCGCTGCACGTCCTCAAAAAGGGCATTGAGTTCCTCATCTGTCAGGTTTGAAAGGTTCTGGTCCGAGCCGAGAATGGCCCCTGCAGCTTCTCGTCTGGCCATTGACCAGTCCGTATCGCGACCGCGCGGCGCTGGCGAGTCTGAACGGCTGTCGCTGCCGAACTCGGATCCGACTTTACTCCAGCTACGCTCATGTGTGAGCCGCGGGCTAGGCGTCGGCGATGTGCGCTCGAGCGCCTGTAGTTGGCTGGCTGTGATCGACTGACGCAAGAGGCTTTGACGTTGTGATTCCGTCCTCTCTGCTCGCTCTGCCTGGGCTTCCATAGGATGGTTGAACCTGAAGATGTGGAAATCACCAAGAATGACGCGATAGCCCGAATGCAGCTGCTGTGGCTCGGTGATTCGCTTGCCGTTAATCATGACGGCGGCACCTTCCCTGGGAGAGAGCGTGACAGTGCCGTCCGCAGCATTTTCAAACGAGCAATGCTCGGCCTGGATTCTGGTTCCTTTCAATCTTATTCCCAGGTTGCTGTGGGCCTCCGACTCGACGTTGCCCACTGTTGTGATGCCAGGCTTCAAGTTATAGACGAGACACTCTGCCAGGAGGGGATCATCAGATAGGTTGACCAAATGCGGCATCCTTTTGGGGGTGCTCAGCCCAACGAATCCTTTCTCGATACTGATGCCGAGTTCTTCCAGGGCAGCTTCCCGCTCCTGGTGGATCTCCTCTGTCTTTGCCATCTTCTGCTCCCAGGTCTGGTTAAGGTCTGATAACAGCTTTTCGCTTTGGCTCAGCTGCTCCGCGATTTCTGCCTTGGAAACCTTCTTGGTCGAGCCGTCTGTCGCCGTGATCGTGACCAGTTGTTTTTCGAGGGGCGTGCCCTCGGCGTAGACTTCATCTGCGGGCACGCCAACCCCGCCGACAGAACCGCCTGCGCCCCCGAGCTTGCTCCTGAGCTGAGCCAGCTCTTCCTTGAGCTCTCTGATCATGCGGGCGTTGGCGTCCTCGTTGACGACGGCGTGGTTCTTGATTCGTTTGGCGGAATCCGCATATCTGAGCGTACTCAAGGTCTCGTCGTAGTTGATATCAGCAGGACTGATTGCTGCTATCATTGCAGTCATACTGTTACCACCCAATGAGTCCTTCAGCAGCCATGTGAGGACAGAGTCTCGATAAGGTACTTGGGAGGCGGCGCCTTTCTTTTTCTTGCCAGTGGAAAGATCTGCGAGAGCAGCGATTACACGGCCTAGTGTAGACAGCGATCTGTTGATCTCGGCACCTTCTTTGAGACGCGCTCCTGTGGCTCCCGTGGATGTCGCTCGTTCGGAACCCGCGAGATCGACCAGACTGATCTTGGCGACCTTCTCCATTTCCATCTTTGTTTCGGTGTCGACCGTCTTCTGGGTGAGCATGAGTGTGAATACAGCGTGACTTCGGCTGGATGTCGCGTTCATGTTCGTAGCGGCGACGGTTCTGGCCTTGTTACCCTCGTCCATAAGATGTTCGATCTCCTGAAAGCTGCCGACGACGAGCTTGGCGAGATCTTCGACGTAGGGACCGGTCGACGGATGCTCTCGTACTTTCAGGTTCCCCTTTGTGCCTGGATTTAACAAGTCCTTCACTCTCTCGTTGTAGATTTCCAAATATGACACCTCTACAGTGCATCGCGTGTGCGGATCCGCCTGTGTTATGCCGCCTATTCTTTCAAACATGTCTTGACAGATCATAGGGATGATACCATGTTCTTTGCCATAGCCCATCATCGAGTAGGACTTTCCAGATCCGGTCTGGCCGTATGCAAAGATACAGTTGTTATACCCTTGGAACGCATTGTCCAAAAGCGGCTTCCCTAGATCCTCATGTAAGTGACGCTGTTCGGCATAATGCGAGTCGCTCTTGTTGAAGGACCAGTACGATCGATCGAAGGCGAACACTTTCTGACCGCTGTCTTTAGAGTTCTTGCCCTGGTGAGCATCTGGCGGCGTGGTGAGAACTGTCTGGGCATCTTTCATCTCAACGATACATTTGGCGCCGCGGTCGATCTCTGCGATAGACACCTGTCAGCCTTGGACGACTCTACAGCGGAGCCCGCCGTTGCAAAGTGAGGGGCGTGCCGCCCGAAAAGAACTCACCTCTACTGTTAAAAGGCCTCACCCTCACCACCACCTTGATGTTTCCTCCGGCCATGGCTGCTGGGTCTTGTTTGCGCGCGGGCCCCGTGAAGACCTCGCGCAATCAAGAAGGGTTGGAAGGAGAGCCAACACAGGTCGACGACGAGAGGTTCAAGGTTCACAGGCCCTTGGGGCGGCTGGCAATAGTTGGGCTGGATAGCAGGTCCCAGTCGTTGCCCGCGAGTTGGCCCCAGTCCGTTGTTGAGGCTCAGTGGAAGTCTCTTTGTGGTCCCAGCATGTGATAGCGACTTCTCGACGCGATACCCAAGCTCATTCTCTAACCCAGAAAGGAATCGGCTCGGATCGTGGTCGAAGACGGGCGGACGTGGCTGCAGGACCAGGACCGGACCGGACAGCTCGGGGCGCGTGTGCCTGAAGCAGCGCTGCAGCGACTCGCAGAAAGGGTGAGCCGTGGACCTCGCGAGCACGAGGGTAGCGGGTGACACTGGCCGGCAGGCCTCAGATTTGGTATCTGGTATGACGGTTCCCTGGCTGACTTAGGGTAGGAGTGGTCGGTCGGCCGATCTGTTGCTGGTTGTTGCTCGATCTTCTTCTGGACTAGGGGTCATGGAGGGGATGTTTGGTTGCTTCTCGTGGATTCTGGTGGTGGAAGTGGAACAGGTTGTCGGGTTAACATGGGGAATGCCCCCCAGATCTTCAAAAAGACGGGTGGGAAAAACGGGCGTGCCTCGTTGATCAACAAATTCCCCTGCAGAGAGGGGAGCATAACGCGACTGGACGCACCTCACTGGGCTGCACCTGGCTGCATGCTGCATGACCGCGAAGTGTCCATCCTCGTTTGGGTTTGGGGTATCTTCGCTGCCTCCCGAGGTCGTCATAACTGGCAGATTAGCGGGAAATTGCACTTCACGTGTTATTGCCCGGCACACCTCCCGCTGTGGTGGCCCCTGTCACAAGGTGACAGCCGAGCAAGGGTGTCCCGATACCCACCCTTGAACCCTCCAGGGCTTTGCTTTCAATGCCTCGCCCATCTCAGACGTCGTCTTCGAGAAGAATGGGTAGAGTATGCATTTCGCCTACTTCTCTATCCAATCAGAAAAACATGGGAAAAGACCTCTCCCATCCTCAAGTAATTCTACATGCAACAACAAACATCTTGTCCCATGAAAGAAATATAAGAGAAACGAAAAGACTGCAATGCGTACGTAGTTTCTCGGAGAAAAACATAAACTCTCGATTGATACTGTGGACGGCTTCTTCTTTCTATGCACAAGTACGGCCCTTGGTCCGTTGAAAAAACCTAAATGCTGAAGTCGTTCACAAGAAGAAGCATTCCGTAGTCCAAATCCACATTATAGCCCGCGTGGTGCACGAACAGGTCAGCTACCAAGAACACATTTCAGGACTGGCGGAGGGCTCAAATGCCCCCTGCCCCTCTGTTGTGCGATTTGCACCGAAAATGCCATCTCGTATCCTCTCGGTGCAAAATTCTCTAACCCTGCTGGATGCTTCAGAAGTTGAAAGTCCCGTTCAGGGGGAGCTTGCGACTGCTCGAGCCCACGTACACAGTGTACTGGCCTCTCTGTAACAGCCACTTCTGGGCCGTGGTGTCCCATACACTCAGATCTCGGCGTGTAAGGTCAAACGAGAGCGTGGACGTCTGCGAAGGATTGAGAAGTGGCTTCTCGAAGCCTCGCAGAACCCGGGGTCTATTCGTCCCTGGCGTCTGGACGTACAGTTGAGCGATCTCAGTCCCGTTCACAGCTCCTGTGTTGCGGATATCGGCTGTGACAGAGACCACTTTATCCCACAGGTCGGACTGGCCGCCAACCTCGATAAGACCAATTGGGTACTCGGATGTCTCCGAAGTGGGGTTCTGGTTGATGCGGAGGTTCGCGTATTCGAAGGTCGAGTATGATAATCCATAGCCGAACTCGTATCGGGGCTCGATGTTGTTGGCGTCAAAATGCCTATAATCAATATAAACCCCTTCGGTGAAATTTGCCTGTGGGAACAGTTCAAAATCACCCTCCGCCTCTGCTGGGTGCAACAGCTCGCCATAGTCGGATTCATTCCGTGCCACTGTGTAAGGCAGTTTACCCCATGAGTTTGATTGCCCGTATAGCAAAGACACCAGTGCACGTCCGGATTCCTGACCTGGAAGGTGGGCGAATATGAGAGCGGTGACGTTTTCGTTGTCCACAAACTGGTCGACAAGCCTTACGCCCGCGTTGTGAAATATGACAATAGTGTTATTGCATGTCGATGCAACGTGTTTGATCAGACCGTCCGTGTAGTCATCGTGAAGACCCGGTCGGTCAAAGCCCTCGCTCGCCCACGCGTTTCCAAATACCAAACAGGCATCTGAGGCTCTATTTACGACGGGCGTGGCGGATCTGAAATCCCAGAAAATTGCAGTGTCGTCGTTAGCAGCTTGTTGTTGCAGAGCGTCCATTGGCGAATGTCCCAGAGCTGCAGAATTCGCTCCCGACCCTCCACCACAGAACAAGGTCCCATTAGGAGCGATCTGCTCGTAAGGGTACGTGAGGTTACCGAGAAAACCCTGGAACACGCTGTAAGGGTCAGCAGACTCGGCTCCGAACGTCCATACAGTGCCACCGGGAGGTTCAACGTTGTATTGATTGGGTTGGGTTGCCGAGTAGCCGAAGACAGACAGCATCTTTGGCCTTTCCAATGGCAGTGCACTCCTTGTATTCTTCGCGAGGACGTGACCCTCTACTGCTCCATCAAACAGAGTCGACTTGAAGGAGGAATTCCGGGCGTCAACAATGGTGTGAGGCTCTGCAAGATTTCGAGGTAAACCTATTCCAGGGGTAGGAAACCCCTGGTCTTGGCCCAGCTGGTACCACGATGCTAGTAGACTGGACAATTCAGTGAGACTGTCCTGTAGGCGGATTCCAAGCAACTCACCGCGTAACTTGGTCATCGACCCTGGATTCAGCCAAGCTTCCGTTCATGACGGCTTCCTTCAACTTCGGTCCCCAGTAGACGCCACCGCTGGGCATCGTAACATCAAGCCCGGCCAGAGAGGTCGCGACTCCCGTATACTGTGCATACCAATCCGAAACAACAAATCCTTGAAAGCCAAGTTCTGTCTTCAAGAGACCGTTCAAGGTATAGCTATTGGCACAGCCGTCTAATGGTGACGTTAGTCCTGCTACGGATCCTCATGTGTTGTATTCTAGAACATTCCAACACATCAAAGACAGGAATCCCTGGCAGGTGATGCTTACAGGAGTTGTTCACACGCTGATAAGAACACATAATATTGGCAGTGCCACCGCGGACAGCGTCTTGGAACGGCCTGCTGAAGTAAATAAACGCGCCGTACGGTCGGAGGATGCTGCGTACCAAAGATACAGCTCGTGCATAGTCTGATCGTCAATGTTGGAAGATACTGATTGAACCCCGCCGTTTGGCATTCGATGTGTCTCTTGTTCATTTGCGATAAAGTGCTTAAAAGGTAATTAGCAATAGTATGATGTAACTGGAAATTCGTGGCCTGCCTTCGTAGATGTGATAACACCTGCTGTTTGGACGCCTTGAACCGTCTCAAACACCAAGGCACCGGAGAGGTAAGGGTCTGCTGATATGCCTGAGGACATGTAAACTTTAGCAATACTGGTTTCCCCAAAACAAAGCGAACGGAGAGCAGCCGAGTTCATACCTTCCCAGTTTCGCCCGCTTGTAACCGTGCGTCCTAAAGGGCCCACGACAGGCCCCAGGAAGACATTGGCTCCTTTCGTTCGGAACTCGCCGCCCATACCTAGAGCTCGAGCTCGGGACAGGTTTCGGTTCCAACTAGTTAGATAAGTTACCTTGGTTTGTAAACCACAGATTGGACAGGTAAGTTGCCATGGCGGGAAAAGCGTTCTTGCCGCCCAGAAGAGGGTGTAGCGTACCTTGCACCCATATGGATGCCCGCAGGCCAGGCTGAGACGAAGTCAGTCGCCCTCACTCCTTGTCCTGCGTCCTGAAAGCACATCCCAGGAAATTGCAGGCGCTCGATTGGGTTCAAGTAGCCAACACATCCAGTGTCACTGGTAGATCCGGCTGTCAAGCTAATCTGTGCATGAAAGAACACGTAAGTGGGTGCGCAGATACATCAGACGAGGGCCTTCAACTGATAGTGCAAACCTTTTCGTCCAGGGTCATGTTCGACACCATCGCCTGAGCCCGTGAAAGAGACCTGGCCCAAGACCCAAGCCCTGTAATGTTGGCTAGATATACATGCACTGTCAGCGGCAAACTCGTTACCTACAACGCAAGCCGCTAGCAGCCTGTCACGGACGATTGAACGGACGGTGAGCAAGCACTTACGTGACGGCTCCACAGCTGGGGATTGCCCATAAAAGTACGTGTCACTCTTGATAGCATTGGGGTTATTTGCAGGGCCGTTTCCAGATGCTGATCCGCCAAAAGAAGATCCTGAGCGGTTGGGCAAGGCAGCCAGGCCAGCAAGACCTCCACCGATCATGAGCAACACTGCTAGTGCAACGATGGCGATGCCCCGTTTGCGCCGCAAGAATGGGAAGCGGTCGGTAATCCTGGTCCGTAGTCCAGGACGACTTGAAGAAGCCGTTGTCGACGTCCCGGCCGCTTTGGCCGCCGAGTCGGCCATGACGGGCTCGTAAGTTGTAGATTCGGACATGTGAAGGCAATTAACTGTATTGATAAGTTTTCAATTCCTCAGGAATGGCTGTCGACATCAAGTGCGGGATTGGGAAGCGGTCTCATGTTCCGTCCGCAGGAATGCTCTGTTTGAACGGCAGGTAAACAAAGCCACAGCGGTTCTCGACGCCACTGATGCCCAAACGACGCAATGATAAACGCGAGACTTGGTCGCTTAAGATATGTGAGATCGTGGTACCTGCGAGGGCAGTGGGCGAGATCAAAGACGAGGTTGGGAGAGACTGGGGAAATGAAACCCGCGCCGTTGTTAATATCAACACGAGATTCAAGGTTCGACGAGGGCTACCTACTCAAGTACCTAGGCAGGTGCCCCCTTCAAAGCTTGTTGCTAAGGCACTACGACGCGACCAACAGGCACTACCCTGGGTACATAACACGCACGAGGTTCCTAAACGTTCAAAATGTCCAAGAGAGCATAATGAGCTCAGTTAGTAGTTAAGCGTCTATTATTAGTAATCATTAATACCAGGTTTTACTACAGTATTCTAAAGATCTATACACTACATAGCTGAATCACAGGGAAGAGTAACCTCTTAAAAGGGTAAAGACAATATGTACTAAGCCTAAGAACGTGTAGGAACCTTGTGCATTGTGCTTGCGTAGGTACCTACCTGGGCCTGCTAGGTAGGTACTGTACTCGGACCTGCGGCCTGCCTGCCCAATGCATCGCCCGCAATTCCTTGGGGGTCCACCCCTGGGCCATAAGGATGTCCCTTTGACTGGAGAACCCCTGCTCCTCCCACTCGTCTCCGCAGCGGCCCCATGAGCTTAAAACATGAAATTTAGGGCGGGTGCCCCAGCAACCCAACACACTGCAGGTGTCCTCTAAGACCCTTTATCGCCTGCGATCTTCTCTATATACTGTATATCTATTAACTTTCAGAGACGGGGTCTTACTAGGCCCTAAACGAACTTAAGGTAGCCTATTATACTCTACTATTAATTATATATATAAATAGTACTTCTATAGTCCTCTCTATTATTTAGTTAATAAAGATTAAGTTAAGTCTTATTAATCTAAGTATATATAGCCTATAAATAGTTTATACTAATACTTTAATTAAAATAACTACTATATATAAAGAAGGTATAAATAGCTATTTATAATAGTATCTCTTTACCTTTATTTCTTTATTATTATAATAAGAATTCTTACTACTTTTTACTTTTTATTAAGTTTTCTATTTATTACTTTTTTTATGATATTATTATAAGTTAATTAAGATAAAGCTATTAATAATAATAATAGCTGAGAAGGTCCTTCTAACTTATTAACCCCTTTAATTACCTCTATTAAATAGCTTATTAAACTATTAATCATATTAATTATTATAATAAATTAATAATAAAGCTTACTAAATAAAAAGAGCTAATAATTATTAAAGTATAACTATTAAATATATTATTACTAAAATGTATTATTAAGTATTCTTAACTATAGTTATTAGCTAATTAAAAGAATTTATAGCTTTATTTTTTTAACTATAAATACCTAAAACTAATATATAGCTTAATTATTATTATATAGAAATCCCTACTAAGAAGCTATTTTAAAGTAGTACTAATTAATTTCCTAAATGATAGATTTTCTTTATAATACTATACTAAGCTTATTAATAGCTTAACCTTTATAGCTATAGTATATTTTATTATAACTTTATCTTTATTACTAATTATTTTTAAAAAGGCTCCTCTTAATAATATATCTTGAGTTTTATAAGAAAGATTTAATAGTTATAATAACTATAGAGAGCTTCTTTTACTAAATTTACTTTTATTAAAAATAAATCCTTATAATTTAACTAGTAAAAAATAAAAAGATATATAAACTAACTTAAATTACTTTAAAATAAATGTTTTATACTTAATTAACTTACTAATATAAATCTTAAGGATACTAATAACCTTTATATACTAACTTTATAATATTTAAAAACCTAATAAACTCAATGAAATTCTTTTCTTTATAGAAAGTCTAAGTAGCTTTATAGTATAAATAGATATTATATAATATATTACTATAGTAAAACTTTTAAAATTACCTTTTATAAAATAAGTTTTAGTTTATAAACTACTTTATTAAAC
>MAVT02001218.1:0-15114 GCA_001702395.2 Diaporthe helianthi | reverse complement strand
GCTTTATTAGAAGCTATATTTCTTTATTATATATATATATATATATATATATATATATTATTAAAGTTTATATTATTAAAATACTAAGATATATATAAGTAACTATATATATACTTTAAACTAAATCTATACTTAAGACTACTTTTATAACTTAGTAAAGGAAAACTTAATAAAATAAAATAACTTAGATTTAGTTTTGACTTATAAATATATCTATACTAATAAAGGTTAAAAATTCATTACTTACACTAACTAATAAACTACTATTAAGGAAAAACGAACCTAAGCTACCCCCTTAGAAAATTAGCATAGCTATATAAACTACTCGTATTTCTAACTCGTCTTTAATTTTTTACGCGTACGCTTATATAGCGCCTATACCGCTCTCTAAGAATACTAAGTCTTTATACTAGAGCGCGCCTATATAGCGCCTTTATACTATTTAAAAAACTTAACTTATACTATAATAACTATAAGTAAAAAGGTTAAAATAGATAAATTTACTTAAAGATTTTAAAAATATAGCTGTAAAGTACTTTTTTATTATAATATAAAGTAAAATTAATTTTATAGAAGCGGCCTAGGCTGCGTAGGCGTACGTGTAAAAAATTAAAGACGAGTTAGAAATACAAGTGGTTTGTGCGGCCTAGCTAATTTTCCTAGGGGGGGCTTAGGTTCGTTTTTTCCTGACAGCACATGTGCCGAGCACCTCCACCCAAGCGACCCTGTGCGCCAAGCACCTCTGCGACGAACGATTGTCCGCCCTTATGCAAGCAGCAGACGGGAACAACAGGCTGGCCGAGTCCTCATGCAAATCAAACCGAGAGCTTTTCCCACGTGCCTGACGATCACAACCCATTCGGTACAGCTTGAAATGCACCCGTAATGTATGGGCTTCAGGTATGGAAACCTCGAGTAGACGGACCAGAGAATAGGTACGGCAGTGCACGTGAAAAGAATCGAGCGAGACACAGGAACATGCAGCTGGTTCGAGCTGGCCATCTGGGCATTCTCTAATCCGGACTATTTCTGGCGTCTGCTGCGCCGTTCGACCCCAACTTAGAACTCTGCGCCACCCAACACTCGGCCAGTAGACATGCAGGATCAGCTTCTCTCATGCAGGATGCGAAGAGCCTGACATTCGCCCCCTGAGTCTGTACACGATGGTATGCGCTTCGGTGCAACGGCCAACATCCTGATGCTCCCCCTCCTTTCTTCTTATTCTTTTTGTTTGCTTTACTTCGAAGTAACCACTAGGTACCGCATCTCGCACGTCTCCAAAGCGATTACATGGCACATGATGGTTACGAAGTACAGGATTAACTACTAATCATTGTCACGCAGGGACTTGGCCCACGGAAGAATACAAGACCTATCTGTAGACTACTTAAGTGATTAGACCTTCTCTTTCTACCAATAGATAGTAACGTCAGAGCCATTACTGTCAATGTCGTAATACTAGTGTACTACCTTCTACTCCTACTCTGCATTAATTCCTCCTAAAACATAGTATTCTCATCTGCTTTTTTATAGTTCAATGGTAACTTAGTACCTAGGTATGCTAGGAGTCCATAACTAAGCTATAAGAAGTATATACACGCTGGACAAAGATTACGTTACATTGCCTAGGTAATACCAGCTAGCGTCTACCTACCTAGCCCGAACGTCCGCCTACCTAACTGATTTAGTAGCCTACCTAACACAAAAAATAATATATACACATCCTTAACATTTATAAGTACCTTTTAGAATTTCTGTAATTTTTAAATTTAAAGTAGTTATAGTTTAAATCTTATAATATACTTTATTAGCGCTTATACCTTATTAATACTAGCTTTATTATACCTTACTTTACTTAATTTTTAATTAAACGTAGTAGAGCTAGCGGTAATAAAGCTATTAAAGCTAGTACTAATAAGGTATTATAATGTTAATACTAGTAGAATATACTAAAAGCTTTAAATTATAAGTATTTAAATACTTTAAATTAGAAGAAAAGTAGGGAAAATTTTTAGTTTTTATAGAAGAGTAAATGTAACTTTAAAATATGAGATAGTATTGAGAAAAATAGTTGTTGGGTAGGTTACTAAAAATAGCTAGGCAGGCGGAGGTTCGAGCTAGGTAGGCGGACGCTGGCTAAGATAATGGTTCAACATTAGGACAGCTGCCGGGGCCAAATATGAACACTATGTGATTTACCTGCCTTTTCGAATCACATCTGTTCTGGTAGACCCGTGTCGTCATTTTTGATCTTTTCATTCTTTTCCGACCTCACCATTGCGGCTGTGTGCGGGTTGCATGGACTAGGTAGTCTGTGTGTATGCACAATACAACCAGCTGCCCACTCAGAGAAACGCAAACAAACACGTTGCAGTTCACAACCCCTGTCAGAGCCCAACAGTCTGCCAGCTCTTTTCACATAGGCAGAGCCGGTGGGGATCTACGAATCTGCCAGTTTCCATGGTGCAGATCCCTGAATTGTCTAGGTGACCGGCAGTCCAAGCGTTTCTCTGTTCTAAGTTTAGTCTTTTGTTTATCTTGCGTCTCGCTCTCTACCTTACCAAGTTATCTTGCAAAGAGTGACCATGTCGCTCACCTCTGCAGTACAAACTGATGTTTTGCTTTCATCCACAGTCGCTGCTGCGGATCTGTCAAGCTATGTCTTACCTAGCGTTTGTCTACCCTCTGAAATACCCACGCCTCAACCCATGTCCATGAGCTGACGAACAATACAGACAGGCCAACAGAATGGGGGAAATACCTTCCCGGGAGTGAGCTGGCCGTTGGGCATAGTGAAACTTGGGCCAGATCTGTACGACGGAACCGACGCATACTCTGGCTACAAGCCCGACGGGAATTTCACTGGCTTCTCCATGCTACATGAGAGTGGAACAGGCGGCGCACCCAAGTACGGCGTGGTTTCGCAGATGCCAGTCCTGGGCGACATTTTCAACCCACTGGCGGACCACAACGACACAAGACGCTCCCCTGATCTAAGCGAAGTCGGATACTACCAGTCGTTCTTGGGCTCCGGTATTACTGTTGAGTTGGCGGGTACCGAGAGGGCTGGCTTCTACCAGTACAGCTTCCCGAATAATAACCAGACGAGAAACGTTATCGTCGACGTGAGCCATGTGCTGTCGAGCTACCGTGGCATGGGCCTCCAACAGTCTTACCTGGGTGGCAATATTGAAGTGGTTGGGGGGAACACCAAGGCAGGCTTCTACAAGGGCTACGGGTCATATGACAACGGGTGGAATCGAGCACCAGAGTGGACAGTCTATTTCTGCGGACACTTCGATCCTCCCCCATCGGCGTACAGAACCTTCCTCGGAACTGGCAACACCAACAGCTCGCTTGTTGAGTACCCGGCTGGGGACAACGTTACCTCAACGTCGCGCCTTGGCGTCTTGTACACATTCGACGGTGCCACAAATGTCACATCGAGGGTCGGCGTATCTTTCATTTCGACGGAACAAGCCTGCTCGAATGTTGATTCTCAAATTCCTTCTGGTATTACTCGGGAGGAACTGACAGCACAGACTAAAGATGCATGGAACAGGGAAGTGCTATCGAAGGTGACAACTACCGACACGAGGAACCCGACTGATCTGCAGCTACTATACTCATCGCTGTACCATTTGAGTATTATCCCGACAAACAAGACAGGGGAGAATCCTTTGTGGACCTCTTCAGAGCCATATTACGACGACATATTCACATTATGGGACCTGGTATGCCAATCCCAATCATAACCATGGGAAGGGAAATGTTAATCTCTCTTATAGTTCCGATGTGGCACGGCTCTGTTTCATATCATCCAGCCAGTAGCACACACAGAGCTCATACGCTCGCTCATCGACGTCTGGAGAAATGAAGGATACATGCCAGATGGGCGCTCATCCTTCTGGAACGGCGCGACCCAGGGAGGCTCAAACTGCGACAACGTCCTCGCAGATGCATACGTCAAGGGCGTGCAGGGTGGCGTCAACTGGGAGGATGGATACTCTGCCATGCGCAAGAATGCAGAGGTAACACCCGCGCATAACAACGATGCCCGTGATCCCACTGGATCCACCAAAGAGGGACGGGGAGCGCTGCCGGACTGGCTCGGATATGGCTTCATCACCCCGTCCTTTGGCAGATCTGTCAGTCGTGTGGTGGAGTACTCGGTCAATGATTTTGCCGTGTACACCGTTGGTGATGGACTAGGCGATGCGAATGCATTGACTTATCTGAACCGGAGCCGTAACTGGAGAAACCATTGGAATCCTGCTGCTGAGTCACTTGGCTTCTCTGGCTTTCTTGTCCCGAGAAACCTGTCGGGCTTCATCGAGCAGGATCCTCTGAGCTGCGGGGGGTGCTACTGGGCGGACTACTGTGAGTACATGTGGATACTATTAAAATGCGAGTCCACACGTGTGACTTATACTGACCACATGTGCACACTTTGATAGTTTACCAAGGGCTGCCATGGGAGTACTCCTGCAACGCCCATCACGACATTGACACCTTGATCTCGTACAGCGGCGGAGAGGCCAACTTCGTCAAGCGCCTCCAGATGATGTTCACCCCGGGAGTCTATCCCTCAGGCTCCTTCGACCAGATGATCTTCAACCCCGGAAATGAGCCCTCGTTCACCACCCCGTACCTCTTCAACTTTGTCAACCGCCAGGACCTCACCGTCTATTACACGCGCAAGTTCGCCAGGGCTTACTACTCCCCGACGCCGGGTGGGTTACCCGGCAACTCGGATGCCGGTGCGATGGAGAGCTGGGTGTTGTGGGTGATGCTGGGCTTATACCCGATGACTGGGCAGACTACCTTCCTGATTGGCAGTCCTTGGTTCTCTGATCTGACGATAAGTCTCAGCGATGGCAAGAAACTGGATATCACGACCACAGGAGGAAATGAGACGTCTTATTACGTTCAGAGCCTGAAGGTTAATGGGCAGGTCTGGGACAAGGCATGGGTGACTTGGTCGGATATTTTCCAAAATGGTGGGACAATGGACTTTACGCTGGGGCCCTTTCCGTCGAACTGGACGACTGGCCCGCCTCCACCGAGCCCCGGGACGGAGGCTGCCGTACAACGGCCGAGGTAATCGTGTGTCGAGTGAGTGTGTCGTGATATGCATTACCGTACTGGGGGATAGGGGGTTTTTACTATGATAACGTAGAGTTTAATCATTCCTCGAGGGGAAGCCTTCCCCCCAAGGGGGAAGCCTTCCCCTCAGGGCTATAGTAACTAGATTTTAGGTATATAAGTTATATAACGAGGTTTTTTAAAGGGTATATACCTAACTACTAAAGTTGTTATAATAAAGCTGGTAGTTGTAATAAAGTAGTTAATGAAGTAGTTATAACGTTATAAAGTAATTATAAGTACCTTAAGCTCCTAATGAAGTAATTATAGGAAGCCTTTAAACATTTAAAGTAATTAGGTAAAGTAAAGTACTTAGTAAGACAATAAAAGAGCTTTCAAAGAGTAAAACCCACCCTTACAGCCACACAATACAATAAAAAACGGAAAAGAACCTAAAATCTATCTTCAAATAGTTACTTCAACCTAGCTATAATAGCTTTAGACGCTAGCAGCAATAGCGCAGAGGTAATTCTAATAGTTATAAATAGTAGCACTACTAAGCTTACCTAGAGCTACTACTATAAACACTATAGTGTAAGAGCCTATGATACTATGATAATTATACTTAATAATAATAATATAGTTATAGACCTAAAGGGGGTAGATAAAGGAAGTAAGAATACCTTTAACCTACTTATACTAGAAATCTTTAGGAAGGGAGACTACTATAAGCTTAAGAAGATATAGAAGAAAACTCTATACTAGGTCCTTAGGATTACCTAATAACACTATACTAAGTATACTAAGACTAATATAACTATAATGCCCCCTACTATAACTACTATACCTATTATATAGAAAAACCTTAAAGATAAAGTTAAGGTAGTAATTAAAAAGGTACTAAGCTTAGTACCTATACTAAACCCCCTATATAGGAATATAAGCTATATAGCTACCCTTAAGTATAGCTTTAGCTACGCTACTATAAACCTACTAGCAAAGGTAGTTCTAGCCTAATACTAAAAATAAATTATAATCTACCCTAATACCTAATCTAACGCTATAATAGGAAGAATATACCTAGAAATAGTCTAAGCTATTAACGTAACTATAAAGTAAACTAATAGCGAAGTAGCTATATAAATCTATAAAGATAAAACCTACCTTATTATATTTACTATAGAGAAGGACTAAAAATAGTACTTATAAAATATAAACTAGCTCTAAGCTATTAAAGAAGGTACTAAGCTATTACTAAGAACCTATATAGTTATTATTAAGAGTATCCTTATAGCCCTAGCTAGAAAGATACTACTTAAAGAGTCTACTATAGTAATTAGTACTAGTAACTCTATAAAGATAAAAAAAGCCTAGATCCTAGTATAATACAATATAACTACTATATAGGCCTATATAGTAGTTACTAAGATATTACTATTAGATCACGTAAAAAAGCTATATAACTAGAGGGTCCTCTAAAATAGTTATATATTTATATATAAGCTATTTAAGGCTAATGCATACCCTTACTAGTACTTTAACTACTATAGATAAAGCTATATTATAAAGTTTTATAAGAAACCTAGCTACTATAGCTACTATATAGGAGATTAATATAGTAAGGGAGAAAAGGAATACCTAGGGTATAAGAAGCTAAAGGAATAGAAGTATATTAGCTATAACGGTAACTACCCCTTATTTAATTAGTAAAACTACCTAGAGGTAATATAGTAGAAGAACTATACTAAGATAATATATACTAAGTAGCTAACTACCTTTATTAGCGCTAAGAAGTTAATATAAGAGGGGGCCTTTACTAATACCTACTTTATCTTATACCCTTACCCTATACTCTAAGGATAAGGATAATATACTATAAGGTACCTAGCTAATAATAGCTAAGAGCCTAGTATTATTAATACCTTCTAATCTAGGTCTAAGAAACCTTACTATAATCTAAATATAAATAATACTCTAGCTATAACCTAATAATAAAGGTTATTATATAGAACTAATAGAAAAAGTATAAAAATATAGTAAAAATATACTAATAAAGGGAGCACTTTAACTTTATTATAGTATAAGAAATAGATCTTTAAAAGAGTATAGTAATACTATATAACCCTAGAAGTAAACTCTATTATATAGTATAGTAAGAGGGGAGTAAAGCTATACTATATATTATAAAGTATATCCTAAAGGCCTAGTAGTTAGTATAAATAGGGACTAACTAGGCTAGTATAATACTTATAATAAAAGGAGAGGTAATTACTTTTTACTTAATATATATATTATAAAAGTAGTAATAGGTAGCCTAAAAGACTACTCTCTATACCCTTTACAACCTCTTACTAACACTACCTAGAGCTATTATCCTAATAGAGGATATAAACCTATATATACCCTAATAAAATAAGTATAAATAAATATCTAAAGGGGTTAAGTTTCTACTAAACCTAGTAATATAATAGGACCTTTACCTCCTTACCACTTATAGTAAGCCTACCTAAGTTTAATATAGAGCTTATATAGAAAGAGACTCTACTATAAACAATATCTAGGTCTTATTAAGCCTTAGTATAGAATATAAAGGCTACCTTAACCTACTAAAGTTAAACTATATCCTATAAATTATAATAATTTTATTATAAGTCTTCCTAAAACCTAATGAAATCTTGTAATAATATAACTAGAAGAAAATAAACTATACTACCCTAATAAGGGTAGTAGCCTACTTTATACCCCTATAACCTATTAATATACCTATAAAGTACTAAGTAAAATAAAATTAACTCCTAGCCTTTCTTTATAGGGCTATAAATAAGAGTATACCTAGAGTAAGCTATAACATAGGTTAGAGGGCGTAGTAGTAGAATAACGAGGTTAAGGAGGCTATCTAGGTAGAAAGAAGGGTAGAATACCTCTAGTAGTCCTATAAGTTATAGCTATATTAAGAGGAACTTAAAAAAGCCTTATATACTAAGAAATTAGTTATCTATATAGCAAAAGCCTAAGTATAGTACAATATAGTTATAAAAGCTATAATAAAGCTAAAGCTACTCTAAACCCTAGAGAGATAAGCCTATATAAAGAACTACTAGGCTCCTAAACCTACTAAGATACTACTACTAGTTTATAGTAATAAAATATTAGTATTTAATTATAATACTAAAGCTAACATCCTTACCTAGTACTTCTTCCCTACTATAGCCTCTAAGGTTACTATAAAGGGGGTTAAAGCTACTCCCTTAAAAGACCTTAATATAGTAAATAAAACTATAATTAACTATAAAGATATTAAAGAGGCCCTTATATAGATAGAGAACAATAAAGCCTTAAATAAAGACCTATTTAGCATCCTCTTTATTAAAATATATAGAAGATATATCTATAAAGCTATTATAACCCTTATATAAGGTAGCTTCTAAACTAGCTACTTCCTAAAGCTATTTAAGAGAGGTATTATAATAGTCCTCTAGAAGCTAAGTAAAACAATAATAGAGAGTATATAAGTAAGTAGCTAGCGCCCTATTACCCTACTTAGTAGCCTAAGTAAGGTTATAAAAGCTATACTTATATAGTATCTAGATTTATATACTAAGTAGGTAAGAGTCCTTCTTAAAGGCTAAATAAAGAACTAAGAATACTAAAATATAGAACTTATAATATAAGTTATTACTAACCTTATATTAAAAATATAGTAATATAGTAATATCTTATCCCTTCTCTAACTAAATATAACTAAGGCCTTTAATAAGGTTTATTATAAGATACTTATCTAGATCCTTATCTAGATAAGGATCCCTAGCTAAATAATAAAAGTTATTTACTCTTACCTTATAAGATAATAATCTTGACTTAGTTTTAATAAATAGAGCTTAAGGGTATATATAATCTATATAAGAGTCTTATAAAGCTCCCTACTCTTACTAA
Organism: Diaporthe helianthi; assembly: GCA_001702395.2. NCBI lineage: Eukaryota > Fungi > Ascomycota > Sordariomycetes > Diaporthales > Diaporthaceae > Diaporthe > Diaporthe helianthi. The sequence goes on along the minus strand of MAVT02001218.1, from coordinate 6,096 downwards.
TCCTCTTCCTCCTCTATATTATATTACTATACTAAAAACTATATAATATTACTAGTATAATAGTAGTAGGGTTTATAAATAATATAAACCTCCTTACTAATAACTAAATACTATAATAGAACTATAAAGCCCTTAAAGAGGTATAAGAAGTCTATAACTAGTAGGCTAGGGAAAGAGGAATTAGCTTTAACTCTTCTAAGAATAAGCTAATCTACTTTATAAGGAAGTAAAAACCTATTAATAACCTAGTACTAATATCTAGGGAACCTCTCTTCCTAGTTATATATACTAGATTTCTAGGTATTTAGCTTAACTAGAAACTAAGCTAGTTAGCCTATATTATATAAATATAGGCTAAGATAAAGACCTAAATACTTACCCTTACTTAAATTACTATAAAGATATAAGGATATAACTGTAACTATACCCAATAAGTATATATAGCCTATATATAAAGCGCCGTCTCCTATAAGGTATTAGCGTAGTATATACTAACTATACCTAGGGGCTAGCTAAAGGGCCCTATAAAGTCTATAATAGTGGTTTAGTTATAGTACCTATAAGTAGTTTCTAGGGTATATAAGAGAACTACTATCTATAACCTTAAGATAAAAATAGAGATATCCCTACTTAACCTTTATATAAACTTCTAAGTAGCTATATTTAAAGCTAGGCTTACTATATCCTCTATGAGGTTACTTATTAAGAAGGAATAAGCTAGGATCTAGCTAAGACTCTACAATATTAAAAAAAGGCTAGCCTAAATAAAGCTAGGACCCTATAGTAAGAATAAGTAAAGTATAATAGAACTAATTGTATAACTAACTAAGTAGCCTTCTTATTACTAAAGATACCCTACTTTATAACTAAAAGTAGAGGTAAAAGGTAAACTTTTAAGCCTAAGGAGGTTATATTAAGAAGATATTTTAAGTTATTAACTTCCCTATATTTAACTCTATAGTAAAGAAGCTATAACGCCTACTTACTAAAACAGAAACATTACTACTAATATAGGCCTATATAGAGAACATAGGCCTAAAGGCTTTCCTCTATAAAGTAGGAGTTAACAGCATTACAATACTACACTATAAGTATAAGGGAAGGAAAATAGTACACTACCTAGTAATCTATTATACTATAGTTTTACTATAACTATAAATAACCCTCCTACTAATACAGTTTAAATATAACTTCTAGGAAGCCCTTAATAATCTAGAGAAAGTGCAGAATATTATATAATAGCTCCTAAATATAAAGTAGCTTAAAGAGTACAGTTTCTACTAAAAGGTTAAGGTTAAAAATATAAAGATAGGAATTAAAATCCTAGTTAAGCTACTAAAGTATAAAAAGAAGAAATAATACTAATACAATAATATACTAGCCCCCTAGGAGTAATAGTAAACTAACTACTAAATAGTTAAGTAAAACCTAATATTTAAAAGCCTACTCTCTATAAAGCTAAAGTCTATATAGCTTACTTATACTAAAAACTAGGAAGTTATAGCTATATACTATAGCCCCTTATTAGTAGAATATAGGCCTTAATATAGTCTAAGTAGATAAAGTATAAGGTTATAGTAAAAAAGTGATAAGGTTAGTAAGATAAATAGAGATATTAAAGCCCTATAAGGGTATAATAAAGTCTATTTAATATTACTCTAATTTAAAAGTAAGGCCTATAAAGGACTATTATCTAACTAGCCTAGTATACCTAATAAAGCCTTAACTATAAACTTTAACTAAAAAACTATATAGTAGAGTAATACTTAATATAATACTATAATAACCTTAGGGCTACTCCTCCTCCTTAGAGCTAGTTATAGTATCCTCCTAACCCTCTATACCTACCTTCTAATAAAGCAAGGTAATATTTCAGTTAATAACTTAAAGACCCTTTATAAGGCTACTAAGATACTAGTTAAGAATCTTACTAGCGTTAATATAAAGTATAAGAGGCTCTAAGAGACCCTTATCCTTAGTAAGAATATAGTTATAACAATTATAGTACTTATCCTAGGTAGTATTAAGCTAAAGATAAATAGTTAGTAAGGTACTTAAAAGGTTATAAAAAGGGCTTATAAAGGTTATAATAGCCTTAGAGCCCTTAAAGGTTCTAGTCTTAAAGGATAAATAAGTAGTATAAATATAGTTATATAAGGCTACCTAAACCTTAATATTACAAGGTATATTAGTAATCTATTACTAAAGTTAGTATAAGATTACTATAATAGCTTAATAACCTACTTATAAAATAGTAGTTACCCTAATAGTTACTAAGGGAATATAAAATATATCCCTTCTATTATAATACTAGTAAAGGTTAGTAGAGAGGTTAATAAGATACTACTATAAGGTTACCTAATAATTAACTAGATATAAGTTATAACGCTAGAATAGGACCTAATAGCTAAATACTTTATATAAGAACTATAGTAGTACTTATTATTAATAATATAACCCTCTTTAATAGCCTATCTAAAACTCTTCTTCTTCTATGTATTAATCTTACTAAAGAATTACTAAGGGGTTACTATAGTAGTATTATTATATAAGGGATAAAAGTTATAGATTACCTTTATAATCTTATAGAATTTACTACTTAAGGTCTTATTAAAGTTATTAAGAAGGTAACGACGCTTATTAGAGCTACTACTAGCCCTATTTAGAGTTAAAGCAATATTACTACTATTAGTAAGAGAGGTTAAAGTTAATAAAAACTCTAATATAATTATAAAGAGGTTATAAAGATAGTATAAAGGGGTACTTCTTAGGGTAGGTTAAGATAGAATATAAAGAGGTCTTAATAACCTCTTAGGGGTAAAAGTACTTATAAAAGAAAGAAAGATAATAAAAAAGAAAACGAAGAAAGAGAAGGAGGTTATAATAAAGGCTAGGTTTAAATACCTAAAGACCTAGAATTCTACTAGGGGTCTGCTAATTACCTACTACCTTCTTATTAAAGATAGCAATAAAGAGGGTTATAGTAATATCTAAGGATACTAGTATAATAAAAGAAAGCTCCTCCCTTCCTAAGGATTTTCTAGTATAGGTAACGCTACTTATACCCTTTTAGAGCTATAATAAAGTTACTACAAGTTTATAGAGAAAGGGTAGTAAGGGGGTTTTACCTAGCCTACTAGGGTATAGTTTTTCCCCTTAGTAGATTTATAAGGGGACTATATACTACTAGCGTCTCTATATACCTAAGTATATAGTTTAGATAGCGTAATAAGAGTAAAAAAAAAAGTACTTAGTAATCGCTTATATAAAGCCCTTAAAGCCCTTAGAACTAAGCTAGGGAGCCTTTAAGTTTAAAATAGCTTTATAGAGCGATTCCTTCTTAACTAGACTTTACACTAAAGTAAAATAAGCCCTTTAGTATATACCCTTTTAAGCCTATTATGTAACTTTTATACTTAAAATCGAATTGCTATAGCCTTAAGGGGAAGCCTTCCCCTTGAGGAATGATCAAACTCTACGTTATTATAGTAAAAACCCCCTATTCCTCGGTACGGTATTCATTGTTAGATAGGCTCCTCTATTGAGGATGAATATTAGTACCTCAATTACGTAGCAGATGTGCAATATAACTTCAGATGGCGACTCCCAGAACACTTGAGCATGCAAAGCCATCCATCCGGGCACTCAAGTGCTAGGTCACCGCAGCAACTTACCTAGTTAGGGATCTAACGGTGCTCAGGGCTCACCTAGGAATTCCCGAAATCGCTTCCGGACTTCCTCTATATCCCAGCAATCAATCAGCTTCCTTTCCTTGGTTTCCTCTCCTCTCCTCCGTACGAAAGGCTCCAGGAAATCTCTTTCCCGGTCTGTCAACAAATGAAGCCGAGTAGTCCAAAGCCGCTCCCTGGGCACGTCGTCCGGCCTCTTGCCAAAGAGCCTCTCATCCAAACACTTCCAGTAGACCTCATCAAAGCCCCAGGCTTTCCTGGTGGCATAGCTCAACCAGAAACGCCCCGTCTCCCAGCTCTCGCGCATGTATCTGGACATTCCGATGCCATGAGGCAGGCCTAGGGAGGCGAACTCGGACTCCTTCTCCACATCCTCGACTGCCTCCAGCCATGTCTTGACGCGGTCGTTGTAAGTCTTGATAAAGCCCTCGAGCCCGCCGTCATCATAGTCATGGGGAGGTTGCAGGTACAACCACCACGGCGGATCCAGCGAAAACTGCGTTGGTGCAACATAAGTGAACTCCCAGTCTATGATACCGGTGATTTTATCTGCTTTACCGAGTAGTATGTTTTCAGGGCGGAGGTCGTCGCACCAAAGAACAAAGTCGCCGGTGCTTCTGGGGGCGGGACAAAGTGTTTTCGACTGAGCACGGAACTCCTCGGCCTGCGCGGACCAAGTGTCTTCTTCAAAGCCAAAGGTGGAAAGTTTTCCTTCTGAAGCTAGTTGGTGGAATAGCAACCTTGCCACACACTTGTTTCTGAAGTCGTCGGCTGAAAAGAACAAGTCGTTTTGTTGGAAGAGAAGTGGAGCTGTGTTGATCCGTGAGCACGCCGTGTACCATTCATCCGCTGTCGAGTATGTTTTGTCTCTGGAAGGTAAAGCTGATTCGGGAACATTCGCGGTCTCGATACTCAGTTGAATGTCCAATGACAATGGCCGACCCTGTACAAAATACTGGCTCGTCTCGGAGCGAGCCAGTGTTCCGATGCGCGGGAACTGGTACGAGAAGATTTGCAAAAGGAAACGAACCATCTGTACATCCAACGCCTTGAGCTTGGTTCTGGAGACATCTATATCCAGGATATACCGCGCTCCCTCTTCCCTGAAATTCTTGTTCAGTCTTTGTGACATTGACCACAAATGCTCGACGCGTTCCATAATGAAGTATGGCCCAACTGTGGGGTTCTGGTCTGACAAGGCATAGTGAAGAACTCTTGCGATTGGGACTGAGGTATTATCGTTTAAGAACTGAGCAATGGCACACTCCGCAACGGTCTTTTCATCAGGAAAAGCAACATTCGCGTTTGGTCATCTCAGTAGATACCTGGGGGCAGCGCCTTCCAACGCCAGCCCATACAGTGCATTGAAGCCACCACACATGCCTGTGGGTACCTGTTTATTTATTTTTTTCAGCCAGGCTGTATTGCCAAAACCTTAGAAGATTACCGGTTTATAACTCACGAGTTTGAGGCGCGGATCACCAATCTTTTCTCGCGCAATATTTTGCACGAGATCACGAAACGATTTTTCACTGAACTTTTTCAAACTTTCCCGCCGTAATGCTTCTGCTTTCTCATATTGTAGGTCGTCAAAGTCGGCCCAAGGAAGCTCGAAGTCCTGGTCCTCAGGACCAACCATGTAGTTGATCTCAGACATGGTTGGAATAAACCGAACGGTGGGTCCAAATACAAGAGAGGTTTGAGGATGGGGTTCTACAGCAGAGTCGGTACAAGCCTTAGTTTGAAAAGAAGCGGAGACTGGGCCACTGCAGCTCACAAATATCCCCTCATGTTTTTCATTGGCTGTGAGTTTGTGGATAAAGCCCCCCCCCCCAAACTAACCAACAACCCGCCAACCGAGCTGTGCACATGTGGTCTTGAACGACGAGCCGAGGTGGTTCACCAACAGAATTTCTATATTCGGCAGCTGAATGCTATGAGTTCCGGCTGTGAAGTTGCGACCCGCATCAGGGAGGGGATGGCCGTTGTTTCAAATGGTGCATCAATTCCACCAACATCCGCAGGCCCCAGTGGCCTAGCCATCGTATTTTAAGCATAGGAAATGCTACCTAACTGCTAAGTAGCATTCCAAGGTTCTTTTCAGAGAACCTTACCAAGCACAAATTCATTCCGACGAGGAATTTTGTCAAAAATCACTTCTTGGCCAGCTGGTGGGCCATTAGTCTCGTCCTCGACCATGCCACAATTGCATCATTATTCAGGGTGGCCATGTCTCGAAGAGTCTCGCTCCTGGCCTAAGGGGAAACAGTCCGGCTCAAAAAGGCCCCTAAAATGTATAGAGGTAAAGAGTGGCTATTAGAGGAAGGAATTAATTAAACTATACTTATCTAATTCTAAGAGAGGTTAAAAGATAACTTTCTAACCTTATACCTTTAAATATATAATA
>MAVT02001217.1:0-15134 GCA_001702395.2 Diaporthe helianthi | reverse complement strand
GGATTCAAGGGGCGGGCGGGATCAGGAACGGGGACGTTAGTAAACAAACCTCTATCTGATAGTTTCGTTCTTAATCTATGTATATCTTAAGGCGTACACCTCCCCTTTATATAGTCATAAACGCTTATAGACGTAGTGTTTAAAAAAGAACATAGTATTAAAAGACCATCTCTATAGGTATGTGGCCTCAGACTTGTGCAGTGCAGACGACCCTAGGACGCATCGCTTCTGACTGGATTGTTGACTAGAACCGTTGCGACAAATAGCCCAGGGGGTAATGGACGGCAAAGCTGTGTACAGGGTAAATACTTATAGAGTCTTTATGTAGGTATATTACATCTGAATGTAGGTGTGTCTGAACGGTCCGTATTGTACGACAACAAATCGGCCTTGTCAATTTCAGTCGTTACTCGGTGCATGTGTGCGGGAATTTATAGAAACCTTGTGGGTATAAACTCGCAAAGCAACTTCATATGACTCTTCCTTGTGCACACTAATCTATGTATGTTTCGCTTCCAAAACCTTGAGCATCCTCGGATCGTGTACTCGAACCGTGCTATATTCGGTCTTCACAAGCCCTGAAGACCATGAGCAGGTAAAACATTACCCCAACACGTGCCTCGCCCAAGTTGGAGAGAACGAAACCGTCCGGATCCAGTCACGCGCAAACAGCCCACGGGTGGTGACCACAAATCGTGCCGGCCACGAGCGCAAGACAGCGCCATTGTTGCGGTAGGTGATGACCCCGCGCGCCATAAAGTCCCCGACGAGCCGAAGGAACGCAGCACTCCATTGGGAGAGATTGACCGCGTAGATGAGGTAGCGAGGGGGCTTCAGGATGTACGGCCAGCGCTGATCCGTGCTCTCGTGCCAGGTCTTGACGAGATCCTCGCTTATCGTTTCGAAGTAATCGGCACTGCGGAGGCACCTTTTCAAGGATGCCATCCACATAATGTGGAGCCATTGGACAAAGAGGCCTGCTGGTTCCATGATGTAGAGGAGGATCATTCCGAGGAGGGAGATGGTGATGATCGTGATGATCGTGCCCACGGCATATCGCCACGCTTTCGCAAGCATCGTGAAGGTGTGCGTCTGGTTTTGCGATGTTGCCGAACTGAAGACTGGTGGCTTAATTAGTGTGATGGGATACGAAATTGACGTTTAGATGATTGAAAGATTGGCAGCGGATAGTAAATGAAATCCGGTATAGACCAGCTATGGTAGGCGAAGCAGAATAGCCTCGTTAAGGTGTAATATGTGGTATCAGTGCTCGAAGACTTTGCTTGTCCAAAACGAGTTCAGGCACATTGCTAGTAGAGCTTCATTTTGGGAGTTTAAAAGTCCGCATGAGGTTTTAAGGTCCAGGGGCATCAATGAATTGCAGTACATGTGTCCTATTCGCTTTCGGTTAGATCAACATATTCCCGCAAGAAGCCGCAACAAAGCTTGAGGTTCCGCTTTGTTTACCCGCTCACCGACAGCCAGTAGACCTTGTCAGTATATTATCAAGTAACGCGGCTTGAGAGTTAAAGTCTTCAGTACCTACCTAGGTATATCTAGATTATATAAGCGGTAGGCTAACTCTGGCCATACCCGTCCACAGTCAAATATAGTTGAGTCTGTCCACCCCAGATGGGTGATCTTATTGGGAATTACTGTTAGAGAAGGACTGATAACATTGAGAGTAAACAAAACCAGATCCACGATAACCAATAACATGAATGGTTCAGTTCCGTGACCAATGTTTCCTACGTCCAGTGTCACGGATGAGCGACAGACCGCAAATTCTACCCAGGTGTTGTGTGCCGCGAGAAGATGGGCTCCTGGGAAATCAAGACAAATGGTTGCAAAGCTTCCTCTTGAAGAAGTCGGCCTGGACCTTCACAGATTCCTCAAAATGAGGCAACCCATGGTAGGCCTCGTAATGGCCACCGTCAAAAAGATGAAGCTCCTTGGGCTCAAGCGCGCGATTGTATGCAGCCAATGCAGTGGCTGTGGAGACCACAACATCATTCGTGGCCAAGGACAAGAGCAATGGCGTTGGCGATATATGTTGGATATAAGCAGCCCCTTGATGAGCCCTCAAGTTGTGCATGCTAACCGACAAGAAGTTATTGAATGTTCAAGTACGGAGTCGGCTGGTATCAACCAGAAGTAACTGACCTCTGCAGCGTGACCTGATTCTTGAAGTTCTTGTGGATTGCTTCAGCACCCCCCATTGCCACATTGCTGTCCTTTGTTGTCATGGCTGATCGGTTCAGAGGATTGGGGTCAACCACAGGGATCATCATTGGCGGTTTGCCTGCTGCTCTAGCAAGTCGATCTAGAGTACCCACGGCAATTAGTTTGAACTGTTTCACAGCGGCGTTATCCAAATACAGACCTTTCTGGAAATCGGCCTCCCAATCCTCTATCTCATCTGCACGCAGCAAGCCGGCGAAAGCAGACCATCCATCGATCAGAGGGGCTTGTGCGACGACGGCCTTGACCCTTCGGTCGATGGCCGCTACCCAAAGCACATTGGCCCCGCTGAAGGAAGACCCCCAGAGTCCGATCTTCTCCGGATCAACATCCTGGCGAGTCTGGCAATACGTAATTGCATCCGATATGTCGCTGGTCTGAACCGCGCCGTCGACTTCCTGGCGAGGCTGGTCTTCTCTTGTGTCACTGGCCCCGAATCCGCGGTTGTCGTAAACAAGACAGGTGATAGGAACATGGGTAGTGATATGTTCCGCAACGGCCGTCAAGCCCTGCTCCATAACTGCTGAGAACCCATGGGATATGACTACACATGGTAGCTTCGACGCCGGTGGATTGGCGGGAGTGTAGAACAAGCCACGCAGTGTGACTTTGTCCTTGGTCTGGAATGAAACAGATTCAGTGTGCATGGTGAAGATTAAGCTGGTGATTTAAGCTGTTGACAGTAGAAAGATAGCTAGCTGGTCACATTTCGAATTGTCGGGTGTGCGAATCACCGGCTTCATTATAATCTTGAACGTCGGTCCAGTGGTGTTTTTTTTAATCCGTACCTAGGTAGACAACCCGAAGAACGTCGGTCGAATTGTAATCAATTCCGGATGTCTCGCGAGCTTGAATTGGCGAGTAACGTTAAGGGTTTTTTCTCCATGCTTAGGTGTGCAGCCGTGTGCTGCGATGTTAGGTGTCGGGCAGTTCGGCCAGAATACATCAAGAATTAGGAATAGAGTTTTGATTCAAATAGCCTTCACCGCGGGTTCCTGATTGATACTGGAGAGAGACAAACAAACTTCAATCTCGGTTATGCAACATGCTAGATTAGTCAAAGGCCCGGCGGCTGTTGCAAGACCTAACGTGTGCCAATGCGATCCCGAACGATCCCGAGGTCATATCAACCTTGGAAGTGAGAGTTCAAGGCATGATTATTAATCGCGCCGAGCTCTCCAAACAGTTCACATTTATTGCTCACTCGATCTTGGAAGCTTTGGACCCGTGGGTTTTGAAGTCTTTTTACCTACTCTGTACTGCTGGCGCAGTAGGTTTCATGCGCAACGGCTAAAATCGCGGAATATTATACAGGTATATTGTTACAAGTTTACAACTCTGCCGAAGCCCCAGAATCTTTATTAAGGAGCGGTTCGAAGATGGTCACGTGCAAAATTGAATGTTTCAAAGTCTATCGAGAACACGAAGTTACCATGTTAATGATATAACAGGTTTGTGATTTGGACATATTCCTCAAGATCTGGATTGATTTCGAGTACATGCATCGTGTAAATGGTATAGTTATCCCCTCGCTAGATCTACACTCCTCGCCCTCACAAGAAACCTCTGTCGTAATACATATATCCAACATCCATCGATCCCAGAAACACGTCTTCACGGAATTACGACTCTCGTTGATGCGATCAACTTCCAATCCTTGAGCGCGGCATCGCGGTGCTCGAGTGCAGTCGCAGCGTAGTCGTTGCAGCCGAGTGCCTTGCGGAAGGTCTCAATGTTTGTATACTTCACCAACGCGACCGCATCCCATTTTTCACTTTCGTCTCCGACGATCTTCGAGGCTGGCATGCCCAGGTATACCAGTTCAAAGCCCCCAGCTTCGGTGGCTATCTTTTTGAATTCGTTGACGTATCTGACAACCCACGCTTCCTGGCCACTGCAGGGGGTATGCTTGCTTCCCTTGGGGTATTTCGCTTGTTCGTTCCATTGCAAGAGATTGAGCATGAACACGGGTTGATCATCGGGAAAGGACTCGGGGATGTTGGCGAGTAGGTTTTTGGCCTTGTCCATTTTCACTTGGATGCAAGATTAGTGCCTGAGTACTGTAGTGGTAAATAAATAGCAAATTGTTTGAGTTCCAGATGCGGTTGTCGGGCGCCTATGCCAAGGCAGAGTGTTGTCAGCTTGTACCCAGGGACTGTATTAGAATCCAGTTGTGTTAGCTGCATTTAAGGCACTACAACGGCTATAGACTCTTCCAGGGAGGCTCCAGCGGGCCATGTTTTGTGATCACCGTTGGCATGCACTTGGAATGTCTAGCGGTATGTTTACTGATCAATCCCCGGCTGTCAGAGTCTATTTACCTGCAGGGTGGGTAGGGCTTTGACTTTGAAGGGCTTTCTTGGTATCGTCTTAAGTCGGAGAAAGATGGTTTGATATGGCCAAGGGGACTCGACTTCAGGATTAGCTGTTGAAGTAGGAAGAGACCCAATATTAGGGGCACCAGCGATAGGTTAATGCCATTCTCGTCTCTATTCTCCAACTGTTCTGGGTGACTGCACCAATGCACCAATGCACCAATGCATTTTCAGATATATTACCACTATACCTGTTTCACAAGATCGTCGGTGCCCTCATTGTATTCCCGGAACTCTAATTATTGCGCCGCCCATTAGTGTGAAAGTCCTGTCCCTGCCCGCGTAGCCAAAATGCTAGCCAGTGTGAAGGACGTCCAACAACGAACTAAACTATCTTGAGTTCGAGTACAAGATTATTTAGCAATACGCCAGCCGCACCAAATTCACAATTTGCTTCAATTTAAGGGGTATTTTGTACAGTATTTTCTGCTCTTACACCAGCTTCGGCATCTCCCCACAAAATTCTTTACACGTTGCCGCATGCCAGGCCAATCCAGCTCTTCGGTCCTATCATTATCACTGGTGGTTGTGGATTCGTTGTGTCTCACTTGGTCGAAGGCATCCTCGCAGAAATCCCTGACTTCAGGATTGCCATGTCCATGTCATTGATATGAACGCTGCAAGGGACCAAGTCCAGGCTGTCCATTATCACAGCTGCGATATCACGTCGTGTACACAGGTCGAGTCCGTTTTCGACGAAATCAAGCCTCGGACCATCTTCCATGCTGCATTTCCAGACCCATTAATTCTGAACGTAGCTCTGTTCCGCAACGTGAACGTCGACGGCACCAGACATCTCCCATGTGCAGCTCAAAAGACAAAATATGTGAAGGTTGTTGTTTAGTTACGCTTCAACTTCTTCGGCTATGCACGACAATGTCAGCGAATTGGTTGAAACCGACGGGTCGCTGCCGGTCCTTCATTACCTGGTCCAGAAGCGAGTGTATACTCTGGCCAGAGACGAGGCCGAAGATAATATACTGGCAGGTAGGTGGACGCTGGCAGCCCTGCCGGCATGTGTTGGGTCCGTTTTGTACCGGACTTATTAAGAGAGGGGTTGCTTCTCCACCAGCCCAACAGCTCATCAGCAAACCGAGCTCCTCCACATAAAGTCCACTTCCATCACAACCACCAGAACGCCCATGGAGTCGACTGATCTGCCGAGATGCCGAAGCGACCGCGAGGGCTGCGATGCACCGCCCAGATGTATCGAAAGCCTGCCCGCTGAGATCCAACGGCATATCATGCTCTTCCTTCCCAGCTTAGGATCTCTTGGCGCCGTCATCCGGGCCTCGCCAGTACTTTATTCATTGTTCCGCCACGAACCGAAGAACTATATCGTAAATTGTTTGATTAATGTCCTCGGGGACTCGTTTATAGACGCGATCACAGCGCGGGCTGCTATGCAGGAGAGCTTTCAGCACCTTCGCTGCATCGCCATGAAGGAGGGCCATGAGACGAGGATAATCTGGCCCTTCCTGGAAGCCTACCAGGGAAGCTTGCAGCGGCTGTCGTACAAACGCTGGATTCGGTCCCTTTCTCTTTCGGAAGCTGTTGAGATGGCTACGTTCCAAACATCAACAGTCGAGCCACTGGTCGAGGAATATTCCTCCTGGGCCTTGGCGAACCTCGGCGTACCGGCCACAACCACTGGCCTCAGCAAGAATGAGCGCATGCGCATTCAGAGAGCCTTGTATCGTTTCCAGATCGTTTGTGACGTCTTTGGTAACAAGCTCAAAGACAATTACCTGTCGAACCATCGACCAAGACACCTGGGCTGCATCAGGTTCCTATCGAGCTACGAGCCGTGGGAGATTGAGGAGATTCTTTGCATCAACGCCTTCTTCCAGGATCAGTACAAGACGAGACTTGAGGAGGTATCTGAGGATCTTAGCACCATTATTTGGAGATCCGCCGGCGAGCCTGGAGAGACTGTCGATGCTATGGGAGCCCGTATGTTGAGGGATAACCCCACTTGCTAATAAATTCACATCCTAGCCATCATGCTAACACAAATGATAGACACAAGACAAAGTTCCCGAAATTTCCTCGTAAGCCAAGGCCTACCCCTTCTCACATCCGTGCTACGCATCCGGGATCGCGGGGAGCTCGCGGCCACCCTGCGGGCCAACGTGGACCATCACGCGGGGCACATATGGCTCGACGACGTCACCGGGAACATGGACATGCACGAGAGGTGGGAGAGATCGTACTCGGAGCGGGATCTTGCCCAGGACGAGGGGCGCCCGATACCATTCCGTGGGGACGACACGGGGTCACCGCCGCTGGCGTGGGTTCTCATCTGGGGCGAGACCTATAGCAACTTGTTTGGGACTTTTATCCCGAAGCCACTACGTCGCTGGGGCTACATTATGTGGGATGCATGGCGCCTGGATGAGACGGGTGCCCGAGAGAGGTTGATGCGTGAGTGGCATGATATGTGGCAAGGGGGTGATTATGGAGATAGTTTGAGGGCTTGGAGCAACGCCTGGAATAATAGAGGATGACAGACGTGTGGTGGAGAACTTTAGAATTTGTGGGACAATACTAGATTGGAGATCTATAGATGAGTAATTTTGCGAGGTTTTGACATGTCGATCGTTGGATAGAATTTGTGGATTGCGATCTATTAAAGACTTCCCAGGCTTGTTGACCTACATACTCCAGAGTTCTCGAGACACCCGGGTGCGACGTTATTAGCGCTGCGTACTTAAGTACTGCCCTCTGCCACGAGAATGTCGGTAATAAGTCATCAATGCCCAGATCTACGCTCCCCGTTTGCCGAAAATGCCGAGTTGAGGCATTCGCTACTCGACATTACAAAAGGCCGGGTCATCCTTCAACGAACGCACAGTATTTTCTGGTGCTCGGGGGAGACCAGGGGTCGGCCGCTCAACAGATCTTTGAAGTTGAAAGTTTTGACCAGGCGCTGGTGAAAGAGTTGAACATTAAAGTGATACGCTACGCTCCCCCTTTTGCAAGCACGATCTGGGGAACTCGCAATCTGGCTTCTACTGTACCATACAAAAGCAATGGAAAAATGCGGGCGATTAAGGGGAAATTTAAGGACGTCGGAGCCGGAGAAGGGCCCAGACCTGATGGATCCCTGCTCAGTGTCACGAGTAAGAGGGACCAGGTGTTCACGCCCGAAGCCAAAGAAGGTTAAACCCCTATGAGAAAAAGAGGAGAAGGTGATGTCGAGGCGCCACATTTCTTGATTTCTGCACACTCTGTCTCAGGCGGACCTGGGCGGCCAACTGCAGGTGATGATGGGGTGCCTGGGTGCCCGGCGGCCGGCGGCCGGTGATCGAGATGAACGAAGATCCCGACAGCTATCGTGTGGCTTGGAGGGGGGGGCTGGGCTGGCTGATACGGTATGATTGCAGTGACAGGAAAGACAGAACCCTGAAGCAAGCCTGGAGTTGGCCGCTCGTCTGCGTCAGCTAGGCGCAAGTGTGGCGAGTGAGTTCGAGGCGCGATGTGCATCGTGCATGAAGGAGGTGTGGTTTAGGCGAATCAGCATCACCACACCGCCTGCGCCCGACGTCACCGACACCAGACCCCAGCTGCCATGTAAGCACACCACCTCATGCCCTCCCCTTTCAACAGGTCGTGGCGCCCCTACGTCACCGGTAAGCATTCGACTCAAGTAGACTATTTGTTCACCTCCTCAGCCACACTTCCGGGCATGGTTGTTCTCTCGGTTCCAAACTTTCGAATTTCGATTTCTAGGACAGTTTCTAGTCTTGATTGTTGAATCAGTTCGATCTAATAATATGGCGGATATACAGAAACAGAACGAGTTGTTGCAGCGGGAGGTGGCTCGTCTCAAGAAAGAGGCAGCGTTGCAGAAACAGAATCAGGCTCTCCAAAGGGAGATCGCACAACTGAAGAAGGCAGCTACCGTGCAATGTAAGCTACCCTAGTATTCTCACAAGCCATCACCGGCTCGTGCTAGGCCCGTCACCGAATAATCCAAGCGCTAATAATTCGGACCGTGCCTAGCCTCGACTGCGAACAAGGTGTCAAGCAAGCCTTCAGCGGATGATGCGGTGAAGAAGGTGTCGTCAGCTAAGAGGACCACGGACGATGCCCTGAAAAAGGTCTCATCCAGGAAGCCAGCAGCCGATGATGCCGTGAGGGCGTCTCACGAAAAGGCGGCCGAGGCAAAGGCATCATCACGACAGGCCATCAAAGCAGCAGCATCCAAGCCCAAGCCACACGTGCCCCACACCTCAGACATCAAGGACCACGCGCCAGTGAAGAAGTCGACGTCGGCCCCCAAGCCATCGGTGAGCAAGACGGCCACCGACGCGAGGAAGGCAGTCAAGGACGCCGCCACAGTGGACGTGCCATCCGAGGCGACGACCGAGAAGAAGAAGAAGAAGAAGAAGATCAGGCATACGCCCAAGTACGACATGGCCGCCGCCCTGTCGCGCGGCGAGGAGATCCCCGGGCTCACGGACAAGAAGCCCCTCGTCCGCAAGGTGCCCAAGGCCGCCATCAGGACACCCCACCGGGCCGTCGACGTGCCGGCGCCGGAGCCCCAGGCGGCGGCGCCCAAGAAGCAGAAGATCTACGCCGAGGACGCTCTCACCCCGACGCACCAGATCCTCGCCCAGCGCAAGAAGCAGGAGGCACTCCAGAGGCAGGGCCAGGGACAGGGCCAGGGCGGTCCACTCCAGGGTGTCACTGGCGCCGTTGGCAAGACTGGAAAGGGTGCCTTGGACACTGTTGGCAATGTTGGTCAGCAGGGTGTCATGACTATCGGCGACATCGGCAAGGGTCTGCCTGTCGCTGGCAAGGCCGTCAACGGCGCCACAAAGGGTGTCGGCAAGACCCTTGGAGCTGCTACGGATGGCCTGGGCCAGACGCTGGGCGACACGACTGGTGCTCTTGGCCGTGGCGACATTGGTGGCACTCTTGGTGGTGCTACCAAGGGGCTCGGGAAGACGGTTGGAGGAGTTGGAAAGGGACTTGTGAGTTCTCTCCCATGTGAATATCACCATCCTGTGAAGCCACAAACTGACAAATCCACCACCTTTGCTGCAGGGAGATACCGTCGGAGGCAGTAAGCAACAACCACCTCAACCACCTCAACCACCACAGCCACCACCACCAGCACAGATACCACAACCACAAAAGCCACCTCCACCACCACCGCTACCACCTCAGAAACCAAAAGTGGTGCTGTCTCGAGGCCAGCCGCTCTCAGAGGGTGCACTCAAGCAGCTCGCTGAGAAGTCAGGCCCGAGGAAGAGTCTGCAGAAGTCTGCCTCGTGGATACTGTCGACGCAGAGTGAGAAACAACACTAACATTGGGTGATTTTTGCAGCTGTCGGCGGCCTCGGAGACAGCCTTGGAGGACCACTTGTGAGTACTTACCCTTTCAAATGTCACTGCTGTAGCTCTAGAGAACGCAGGAAAATAATCACCTCTGGCTTCGGGGAAGGTCGTATCTTTTGGGAAAGCTCAGGTGGACAAGACCCATCCAAGATGAAGAAATGATATATGGACCCCTATACTATTCGGTTATGAAGCTAACATGCGAGGCCCAGGGCGGAATTGTCGGCGGAGCCGGTCGAGGAGTCGTATGTTACACCTGTCCTCTCAGCAAGCTGGTTGTAATTACTATACTGACCTGCAGCAAAGGGCGACGCTGTCGGCGGAATCACTGGCGGCCTAGGAAAGGGCGTTGGCAAGGTTGGCCAAGGAGACCTGTGAGTTGATCCTCGAGCTCCAGTTGTTGTTTTTCAAGTACCATAACGCTAACATATTCAAATCCAGCCTTGGCGGCGTTGGCGATGTTGTGTAAGTGACAGACTTGATCAGGCGTCCCGGGAGCGTGGTGCGAACCATTGCACCATGGCTGTGATGTAGCTCGATGGTCGCACCTATCGAGGTGACCCGGAGTCATTTTTGCATATTCAATATTTGCTGACCATCTTTCACAGCGGCGGAGTCGGTGACGGAGTTGGCGGTAGGTGTCTCATTCCTCCCAATATCAAATCTATAATCACAAAGCTGACGCACTTTCGAGGTCTTCTAGGAGGCGTTTTGGGTGGACTCGGTGGGCAACAGGGAGGCAAGGGAGGCAAAGGAGGAGGTGGCGGCGGCCTTCTCGGACTCGGAGGCGGTGGTGGTCAGGGGGGTGGGCTTCTCGGCCTCTGATTAAGGCGGCGTTTGTCTGATGAAGACGGAGGTAACTTCCAAGATTGAATGTCAGAATTCAGCTCGGGTGAAATTAAGGGGCATTATTGATGGTGTAAGATCTAGGGTTGGTAGTGATGCATAGGCAACAAAGATAAGTAATGCATTTCTGGGTATAATTCTACCACTGCTCAGGACCCCGAAGATAGGCAGGATGGTATCCCGCGGCCAAGTTCATCTGGAAGGTGGTAGGATGCCATCATGGGCGGTCTGGGCTGGGCTGCTCGCTGTTGAAAGTCATTCCGCTTACCTAGGTATTCCCATCGGGTCCCTGAAGTCCCTGCAACATATTCTTGATCGTCCAGATGATTTGGGGTTTGAGCGACTCTCCCCAAGTCCCTACAGCACTTGCAGAGCATGTCGCTAGGAATCACTTCAATGTCAGCCAGGCTGTCAAGAGGAGTGCATCTCAACTTCGAGTCAATGCAAGCGAATTATAATTTGGACTTGTGCGAGCCAGAAATTACGCGACGGCGAACACGACTTGATAACTGTCGAAGAAATGGTCTTACATGCAAGTTCCAGTGAAGACAATAACCCAGCGATAAGACCCAGATGACAGAGGCGGCGGCCCCGTCGAAGTTGGATTAGAAACCAACAGTCCCCCGATAGGACCCGCGAGGACGTTCCCAATCCCTTTCCCGAAGCTGAGCAAGATGAAAACGATTGGTCCGGCTGTCACGTCATCTGTGATAGCTGTGCTCATTCTCGCCCAGATGGCAGTAAACCCCGCGCCGAAGAAGCCATATACGATGGCAAACAAGATCAGAACCGTGAGGGACTCGGCTAGCCTCCACATGGTGAAGCAAGCCGCTGCCGCAACCGCGGTGGATAAGCACGCCAAAACGTTGAGCGGTACTTTGCGGTCGGAGAGAAGGCCAAAGACGAATTGCCCGCCGACCTGGAAAACACTCATCAGCGCGAGGAGAAGTGCGCCACTTTTGTCGCCTAGCTTTAGCGACGAGGCAAAGGAGGGCAGGTAAAGTGAAGGGAAGAAGTAGCCAAGTCCCTGCAGCAGATTTGAGACCGAATATATCCAGAAAAGTGGACTCTGAAAAAAAGACCAGTTTGTTCTGGGAACATTGACTCGTTCCGAAGGGGGAAGCCGGCCCTTCAGCATAGGAATAAACAGCCCCGTGAGCACCGTGAGCGCCACGGCCACAGCGCGAAGGGTAATTCTGTAGCTGTACTTTGCCAAAAGCGCTTGTAGCACGAATGGCATGACGGAGCCCGAGACACCAGAGGCGCCACAGAGAACACCATAGGCCATACCACGTCGGGCTATCCAGTACTCGTTGACCATGCTGAGGATTGGGTAGTAGAATATGAGGAAGCCGACGCCGTAAGCCACGCCTTGAGTTAGGATGAGTACCTCAAGGGTGGATGCAAATGACCCTAGGACGAGTCCGAGAATGCAAATAGACCCTGATACATGGTTTAGAAGATGATAATATGAAATCTATGTAAAGATTTTAAGACCTACAGCCGACCCATATCATCTCCCGTTGCCACCTTTGATATCGCTGAACCAAAGGCATAATGACCGGTGCTCCAAGGTACCCGAAACCGGACGCAATCGTGCCGACAATGGAAATGTAGCGGTTGTCGGAAAACTCTGGAGTTTTCGAGTAATACTCCTGGAAGACACCGAAGGAGAGGGGAAAGCCTGCATTGTTCAATCTTCGTGAGCTCCATGGACCAGACAGAGACTCGGAGTTTAGTGACGCAGATATATTTTACCCCATAGCATCGCCTCAAACACGAAAGCAGCGCAGAGCAGCTTCCAAGCGGCAGATCCCCCATCTATAGGCGCAAGAGCATGTTCCGCTCGTCCGCCGTTCGAAGCATCGCCCTCTTCATCCTGCGATTGCCGACGCGTTCTTTCGATGCCCTCGACAATAATTGGGGGTGTGACTGGCCGTCCAACGATATGTGATAGCTCTGTTTCGCTCATTGCGAATGCTCTAGAGACAGGTCTTCAGGAAATCGTACGAGAAGTTGTATTTCTTCGGTAGAAGATCTAGTGAGTGCTGGCCGCTGCGGACATCTGGACTCTGAGGTGACGTTCAATGTTGACCCGAGAATCGGAGGCAGTCGGCGCATATATCACATGCTAAGACGATAGATACACCACACCTGCGTTTACCCCTGCCAGCCTGCAGCAAGTGGCGCCCCAGCCGTTTCCGGCCCGCCCCAATCAAGCGCCAAAACACGAGAAACTTGCAGTTGACTCCATTTCTGGGTCGGACTAACCTGCTGGGTGAGAAGTTCTACAGCATAGGATTCGTTTTCCTGTCTTTTCTAAGCCCTCAGAGCAATTGCAGGTGATACAAAGTACTACTACAGTAGGGTAGTGAGATGCAGACTTCCTGTGGGGTGATATATATCAGAGGTTACCACAAAGGTGAAGACGAAATTTGGTTATTTTATTCATCCCTATACGCCCGACCCAGTGGCGTCAACCCACCCTCAGCATCAAGCATGGCAGCCCACCGCCCAACAGTGCCACAGTCCCTCATGGGGCCGAACCAGGCGTACCGCTCCACCCAATCAAGCGTGTCCAAGTACTTGACACTCTCCCTCGCAAATTTCTCAACATGGTCCCGCGGCAGCGGGTCCTCGACGCTCCAGTTGGTACAGGCAAACTCGGTGATCCAGACGGGCTTGTCGGGGCCAAGCTGATGGTGCGTGCTCCAGATGTAATCGTAGAACTGGCCCAGCTCGACGCCGTACCAGTGGAAGCAGTAGAAATCCACGTCCGAGCCGGCCTCGCGGATCCGGGCCAGGAACTCCCGCAGCCACCCGACGGCATGCGGCGCCGACGAGATGCCGGGGCTGCCGGCGCGCACGCCGGCCTCGCGCCGCAGCGGCTCGATGCACCGCAGCCACTCGGCGGCGGCGAGGTCGACGGGCATGTTGGACTGGTCCGGCAGCTCGGGCTCGTTGAAGCCCAGGACGGCGGGCGGCGCACCCGCGGCGACGTGGTGCTCGTGCAGCTGGTCGATGTTGACGTGGTTCCACTGCATCGGGACGAACTGCAGGGCCGAGGAACCCGCGTCCGCAGTCGGGTGTGGGGACCAGTTGTAGAGCCATGAGACCTTGGAGCCTGGCTTGGTGAAGGCCGTGACTTGGTCGCGGCCGTGGTTGTCGGTTGGCCAGCACAGGCCGCGCTTGGAGGGAGTGTTGCTCATGCCTGTGTCGGGTGGTGCTGAGGAGTGCTCGTGGCGGCTCAGGCTGTGGAACAGATCTGATAGGTGGAATCGAGGCATGGCTATGACTATGACTTGGATGTATGGAGAATGTGCTGATGCACGTGTCTAGGGGTAAATATGTAAGCACAAGTTGGGAGTCTGAACCTTAGAACGGCAAGTTGTGATGCTTCCATCGTGAAAACTGGGAACAATTATTAGTGTTTGCACTTCAAGTTGGGTGTGATGTCAAGAGTGGCTGAGCAGCTGACGTAATAGCATGCAGAAAACCTTGGAAAAGAACAAACGAAAATGATCGATCCATTTGTTCATTCATGATGCTCTTGGGAGCAGGCAAACTGTATTCATTTCCAACGATTTGTTTCTGTAGTAATGCGGCAAAGGTCATTTTGCTCATATAGTAATGAATGTGTGAAGCACTGCAATGCGCTAATTCCACCATCATTTCCGTCCATGCGTGTAGAAACGTCGTTATCCTGTTATTTACAAGCGAAATCCAGCCCCCCCCGGGAAAATTAGCTAAGGCTATATAAGCCACCTAAATTTTATAGATAACTTAGGAAACTCACAATTTCTACGTTAATACTACCATCTACCTCTATACTAAATCAACTACCCTATATAAGTAAAGAAAGGTTATTGCTATAAGCCGTTACTGCCTATTAAAACTTAAGGTCTAGTGTTTAAAGTTCTATTTATAATCTAAGCCCTTATTGCTTAATAAGTAGCTATAAGCTAAGTTCTAGTATAATAGATTAAGTATCTAGTACTATTACTAAAGGGTTAGTATTACCTATACTATTACTTTAAGTATACTGTTACTATTACTATTAAATTTAATTAAGCTAAAGTAATAAGCTATAGAGGTTAGTTATTTACTCTAATCTAGATAAAGTAGTAAAGCCTAACTAGCTTATAGACTATATAGGATAGAAGCTTATAAATCTCTTACTTAATAAGCTAAATCTATACCTTAATAAAATATAGTATTTCCTTACTAAATAATTCTAAATTAATATTTCTATAAATATAATATCCTAAGCGCTTAAAGAGTATAACTAGTTAAATAAATAAGTATATATACTAGCCTATTAGTAGG
>MAVT02001216.1:0-15164 GCA_001702395.2 Diaporthe helianthi | reverse complement strand
CTGTATACCTGTATACCTTGTATACCTGTATACCTGCTGTATACTCACAACTCTGATAACAATAAATATAATTAAACTAAAGCTACCTTTCTAGAGTAGCTAAATATATTATATAATAACCTCCTCTTTTTATAGTAGAAGATAGTATTTATAGCTAGCAAACTATAATAATAAATTTAGATAGCTAGTACTACATAGTAACTTAAAGTACCTAGTAATAGATTTAAAGTATATTAGTAAGCCCTTATAGAATACTATAATAAAGATATATAGTAGCCTTTTTAGCTTAAGGTTAGCCTAGCTAAAAGCTAACTTACTTAAGTACCTATAATACTTAAGGTTATAGCTTACCTATATATTATAAGTATTATACTACTTTTAATTAACTTCCTTCTTTTTTATTTATAAAGTATAGTATTTATAAGTAATAGTAAGACTATTAAAAGCTTATTAAGTAAGTAATATAGACTTAAGGAGTATTATAATTATAATATAGTTATTATAAATACTAGTTAATATTTATAATTAGTAGGAATAAGGGTAAATTAGCTATATTAATAGCCTTAACTAACTTCTTAGTTTTTTTAGAAGGAGCTAAGTAAGTATAATATATAGAGTATTAATCATTATATAGATGTTCTAGTATTAGTAGTATTTTTTACTTAAAAAATACTTAGATATTATAAGATTTTAGCTACTATACGATTTTATAACCCCTTACGCTGTAAGCGGAGGGGGACTAATGTAGTGGAGGCCCCCGGGTAGTAGCTTGGAGGAAAGCTTAGTAAGTAAGTTACTCGGGACTACACTGAATCCCCTTCGTGATCTGGCCCTAAGCACTAGCGCGTCTCACCCTAATCAATTCGACGCCCGCCGTCGTGAAACCTCCTATCCTCTCAGCCTTGCTCCGAGTCAAGAGCCAGGGCAGACCCTAGCAAGCAATCCAGACTAGGCTATCCGGAGTCGAAGGATTCGCGGTTCGCGTAAGGGTGCTTTTGGGGGGGGGGGTGGAGTCGACATGTTTCTGTGGTGGAATCAAACCGACTTGCACGATAGTGGTGCGTCCACCTCCCATTTCATTTCGGTCGGTACCCAGGGGGTGTAGGGTAAGCGAACGTTTGACCGCCGGGTACTGTAATACGCAGACCAGAGCAGTCTAGACCGCGCCGACGTGAACACCTCGCTTGGCACGTTGTTATCCATAGTAGGCCGGCAGATCGGCCAGCAGCTGTCAGAGGAGCGTTAGGATGGCGAAATAATCAGCTTACTGTTATTTTCCCGAATATTTGACTGGGTTTGGTGGGTCTGAAACATAAAACCTCCACGTGTAGGTCTTTACTCTTCCTGGTAATAGTACCTACTACCAACCCCCTCTCTCCCCCCTTATCTTCTGAGGAATGAGCTTATATTAAAAGCATTTGACCTCAATAGGCTAGCATAGAAGCTTTGATTCTGACTGCGCTCTGGATCTGTGATCTTCTTCACTAGTTCTTCTAGGTCTACCACAACCTGGATCTCGCCATCCCTACCCTAGTGCGGCAAATTAGGTTTGTTGATAAGGGAAAGCTTGAACTATAGCTCCGTTCCTAATCTAGCGGGTTCGTGAGGACCAGTGACGGCACCAATTGCTTGCAATTTACAGGATTTTGCAGGCGCTCGGGACCATTTCAATTCAGCTAGTCAGGTAGGTCTGCAATGCTTTCAGGCAGACATTTTTAAGCAGATCTGCTATATATTTTAAGGTACTCCTTAACGGCTAGTACGTATAAGTTAGGTACCTGTTGTGGACTATAGACTACCTAGGCTTTGATTTATAATCTAGAAGTTAGTAGATTAAGCGGTATTAAGCATGAAGTTAGTAATATTGAGTATAAAGTCTATAGGTTTAGTGGTATTCAGCTTGAGTTCTGCTAAGGTAAAGTGTCTATCCGAGTTGGAATTAGCGGAATTGTAATTACGTTGCAGGCTGACCCCCTGAAATTGCATCTTTCTTCTTCAAGACTCTATTTCATGGCATCTTCCCAAATCCCATTCAGTTTCCAAACTTCTCGTCCCTCATGCCATCTACATTCCTTTTTTGGCATACTCGTTTGCGCAGTGCGCGTAGTGCGCACAAATAAACACTCGCTTTCCATTCTCTTGGCATTTCATTGTTTAAACACTCAACTTTGGTCAAGACTCACCTCAAGACGCTCCAAGAATCAAGATGAAGCTATCCGTCATCAACCTCCTCGTCCTCGCGGGCGCAGCGGCAGCCCAGCTTTCTGGGCCTGTCGGCCCGACCACGAGCACGAAAGCCAAGCGGGCTAACAAGATATGCAACGTGCTTGACTACGGTGCCAAGGCTGACAAGAAGACGGACCTTGGTGTGGCTCTTGTCAAGGCTTGGTCTGCATGTGCAGCCGGCGGTATCGGTATGTCATGACGCCCTGAGCCGAGCCCAACCATGATCCCCAGCTATATATATTGCTCTTGATAATAAAGGCCCACGGTGCTGACCTAAATCCACTTGCAGTTGTCATCCCATCTGGTGGCTATGCCATGTCAACCTGGGCCACCCTGAAGGCGGGTAGCGGCGTGGGCTTGCAGCTGGACGGCACCATCTACCGCACCGGAGAGACTATCGGCAACATGATAGCCATCCAGCACAGCAAGGACATCGAGGTCTTCTCCAGCAACGGAAAGGGGATCATTCAAGGCTACGGCTACAAGATCCACAAGACGGGGTCAATCTCGGGTGCCCGTCTCCTGCGTGTGGAGAGGACCAGTGGTTTCTCCATTCACGATCTCCGATTAGTGGACTCACCTGCCTTCCACATCTCGGTCGACTCCAGCACTAACGGCGAGCTTTACAACCTCGCCATCCGGGGTGGTGACCACGGTGGACTGGACGGTATTGACGTGTGGGGAACGAACATCCACGTCCACGATGTGATGGTAACCAACAAAGATGAGTAAGTGACCAAACGCCCAAACCATTTTCATCCCACCAGCGAGACATATATTCCAAAATTACCTTCAGGCAGCTTCTCCGCCTATTTACACACTTGAGTAGGTCACTGCAGATGACTAATTAAATTTCACAAAACAGGTGCGTGACAGTCAAGTCGCCCGCGCAGAACATCCTCATTGAGCAAATCTATTGCAACCACTCCGGCGGATCCGCCATCGGGTCCCTCGCAAACGCGACAGCCATCTCCAAAGTCGCCTACCGCAAGGTGTACACGGTAGGGAGCAACCAGATGATGATGATCAAGAGCAACGGGGGGTCAGGCTACGTGGAGGACGTCGAGTTCAGCGACTTTATCGGGCACGGCAACGCGTACTCGCTCAACGTGGACCAGGCGTGGGCGAACATGCCGAAGGCGTCAGGCGACGGCGTGCAGCTGACCAACATGACGTTCAGCAACTGGAAGGGGACCTGCGCGTCGGGCACGCAGCGCGGGCCGGTGCAGTTCAAGTGCGACGCCAAGACGCCTTGCAAGGACATGGTCGTCAAGGACTTTGCCATGTGGACCGACAGCGGCTCCAAGCTCAACAACATCTGCCACAACGCGTTCGGCTCGGGCGCGTGCCTCAAGAAGACCGGCTCCGACCCGTACACCGTCTCGGCGGCTGTGGCGGCTCCGCCGGCGAACTACAAGGCTCCTACTTTGAAGGACGACCTCAAGGCTGGGTTTGGCTTCACGGTCGAGATCCCCGTGCCTGCTATGCCGAAAAGCTTCTTCCCCGGGACGGCGCCACTGGTCCCCTTGGCTCATTGATTGTCGGGGTCGAGGTCCACTCAGATATCTATCCGTCTTTGTATTTCATATTGGCCTGCTCTGATACGAGCAGGCTAACCGAGCTTACGTTCGATTCAATGTCCATATATAAAATCAACTCACCTTTAATATTGCATATTCTCGCTTGATCGCCAGACGATGCTGATTTACATACCGGTACCTTACTGAACATGGCCGTCCCACGCTGGTCTTTCTCGCTTGCAAATCTGCACCTACAAAACCTTCCCAGGGTAGGAGGCAGCGCGCCCAGTGACGAGCTGTCGCCCCCCAAGGTCCAGCTACCGGTAATTAATCTCACCACGGGCAACAAGTTGCGGGTGGGGTTCCCTGGCGGCAATGTTTCGCGATGTTTCGAACAACAGGGGGCAAGAAACTTACATAGAAGGGCGAGCCTTCTATCACCCTTTTTTTTTGTTTTTTGCGGAGCCGAAACTTTCGGAGCCCAGACTTTCGGAGCCCAGGAGGAAAGGGACAAATTGGCCCGGGGCCAGAGGTTCACTGGGGGCCCACTGCAGCTGCGGAGATTGACTGAGTGTCGTCGCGTGCGCTACCGAGCAAATGTGTTGCTGTGACGAGACATTGATTGCACATGTCTGCGTGATTGACTCGTGCCCGCAAGTGCTCTTTGCACGTTTTAGGCTCCAGGGTGGGGCCGTTATGAGCTTACCAGTGCATTGTTCGTGACACTCGAATTATCCGTACTTAAACTATTTCTGTCGTTGGCAGGAGCAACTAACCCATACCTACCTTACCTAGACTACCATAAGTAGGTTTCTCTCGTTTAGGAACCTATAGCTAGAGAATTTAACCCAACTAACAACAACCTATACAGACCTACCTACGACGTACGTACGTTTAGAATCTATTAACACTAATTAGTAGTTGTAGGACTACAAATAGTTAGGTAGAAGAGGCGAATTAACGAAGATTTCCCTTAACAATATCCTCCTTATCGACAAGTACTATATAATGGTTTGTTGCTACTCTAGGCCTCCTTAATACTATAAACCCCTAGGCAAACTAATTGCAAAGATTAGTTACAAAGTATAGTTTTCTTTATGCTTATATATTCGCTATTATTTAACTAATACACGTTATTTACACATAATTATATATAATTTAAAATACTACATTAAGAGTAATCAGCAATTTTTTTATACCTAAAAAGGGCTTCTTTATTCTTTATAAAGCTTTGCGCTTTTATTTGTTAATAATACTTGTAGCGGGGAAACGCTATGCAGTAATATTATAAGCTAAAGCGCGTTACAAGCTAGAGTAAGTTACAAGACTGCTTTTTTCTGGCTAGCCCTAGGAAAAAAAACACTTAACGCGTTCTCGCGCTTTTAATTCTAATTTTAAATTTTTTCCTTAATAACACTAACTTTAATAATACTGTTTTTCTTTTATTATAAATAAACTTTCTTAAATATTAATATAAATAATTTTGCCTAACTACTTATTTTACTATATATAGCTATTATTACAACTTTATTGTTATAACTCCCTTGTTATAACTATTGAATAATAATAATATTATAGCTTTCTTTAGCAACTAGGCTATTATAAATAATAATAATGCAATCTTTATAAAAAAATATAAAATAAGCAAGCTACTAACAATATATTTAATACTTAACTTAGTATACTATAAATATATGTAGGCTAGGCTTTAGTTTACATTACTAGGCTAAGTAGCTATAATAAAGTATTTTATTATAGCTTTTGCAAGCTTACTAGTAAGCTATAATTAGTAAAGCTTTTATAATAATAACCTTTTTTATGCTTATTAAAAAGACTTTTTATTATAAATAAAGAATATATTTGCAAAACTGCTAATAGTATATTAAAGGATGTTGAAAATCTTTTTGCAAATAAAAAGCGTGTATACGGGATGCAATAACTAACTTATTGCCCTATAGCTATATACTCTTATATAATTAAAAGAAAAACTGCCGTAGGTAGATTTTAAGCTTTGCAATATCCTTTTTGCACTAAAATCTTTAATAAATAAAGCTTGCATAAAACTATTAGAGAAAAGCCTACTATTAGTAAAAGCTTAAGCACTAGTAGCTTAAGCATTAGTAAATCTATAGCTTTAAAACTTAATTATATATTAAGCAACTAAGCTAACTAAATATATAAAAGTATAAAGTTTAAGGCTTTAATTATTGTAGCAACCTAGGTTATAAAACTTGCAACTATTGCCCTTAGTTTAACTATTATTTTTAGGCTATAAAAAAAGCTTGTAGCTACTTTAAGAAAACGCTGCATTAATATATAAATAGTAACTAAATTTATTTATATAACTACTATTAAATATACTATAGTTAATTATAAAAATAGAAGCATTTTCTAAAGTAGTTTTTATATTATTTAATTAATAAAGATAAACTTTATACTAAAGGTATACTTTATACCTAGTACTACTTTAGTTATAGAATCTACAATTGTCGCTAACTATAACAACTAAGTATAATCTCTATAGAATACTTTTTTTTTAGTACGTACTAAATAAAAAACTAAAATTAGCAAAGTTTATATAATTCGTAAAAACTTTTAAACTTTCCTAAAAATACTTTAAAAATCTATATAACTTGTTAAACAATAAAATAAAGATGTTTTTTAATATTTGCTATTATGCCAAAATCTAATTAAGTTAATTTTATATAGTTTTTCCTTAGATACTAAAGAAAAGAACGAAAACTTACTACTTTTACTTTATAAATTAAGCTAATACATTTGCAATAGTATACCTTAAAATTAAAATATACTTTAATATAAACCTAAACTACTAGTACTACTATATAGACTAGATAACTACAACATTTGCGCAAACAAAAGCTTAAAACCTAAACAAGAACCTTTACAAAGTTTTGCAAATTATACTTAATAAACTCTAGCTATACTAGCGAGCATTAAGCCCTAACTATGCTAGAGAAGACAACCTGCGGACAACGGTTATTAAGGTATACAAAGGCATGCTAAAACTTAAAATAGCACTATTTAAACTTACTCAACTATGCAAAAAGTTATTTTTAAACCTAAGATTCGCAGTAGAAACAAAGCTTAGCCGTATAAGCGGGATAAATATAGTAAATAACGCTTAAGATTAATTCTACGTTAACTACAAGTATAGTAGTTAGTTCCAGGGTAAATAGAAACAACTATTACAAGGTTTCTATTAGGGGAACTAAAGATTTAAACGTAGCTAAGGAACATTTAGAAAACATAGGGAATTTAATAAAAAACGCCTATAAAAAAAGAAATATTTTATTTACAAAAAGGAAAGCTACTAGTTAATAAAACACCTAGTAAATAAAAAACACAACGCAAAAACAAACTTTATAGCGTAATGCAAATACAATAGTTGCAAGGGAAACAATTTTAAATACTTCCTTTTGGATTTTAAAGGCTACAAGATAAAGGAAGACAAATACTATAACTATTATAGAGGTAAAAATAAAGATAATAACTACAATACTAAAACGCAGATTTATAAGGCAAACGTTAATTTTTTTGCAAATAAAGCTTTTATATACAAGTTAACTAGCTTTAATATATTTACAGATATAATAGCTATACTAATAAGCTAATTCGTTTTAAAAGATAAATACTTTAAAATATAATTTTAAAGAATCTTCCTAGATATAAAAACTTTAATAGTTTTAACTACAAAATATAAGTAGTTTCTTATACTTTAGTAAAAACGGCCAAAACATTATCTTAATATAATAACTATAGAAGTAGCTAAAGTTAAATTCAAAAGCAGTATAGTTTTTAAATTAATAGGCACTATAAATGTAAAAACCCTAGTAAAATTAGTTACCTTCTACGTAGTAACAACGCAAATACCTTTTTTACTTTACCTAGCTAATATAAATAAACTTAAAGTTTACTATAACAATATTACTAATAAACTTACTTGCTAGGATAGCGCAATTACTATATTAATTCTTTGCAAGTAGGAGTACTTATAGTTTTTTTTAAAGGAAATAGTAAACGCTATTTACTTTCTATTTAAAGTTAAGCTAAAGCAATTATATTGCTAGTTTAAACATTTAGCAATAAATTAGCTATACTAAATGCTAGAAAAAGTTAAATACATAAATATAAATAAAAAAGCTTTAGCAAAAATTAAGAAATTTTGCTACTAATGCTAAATAAATAAACTAGCGCCAAAATAGTTTAAATTTACGCTTTGCAATAATTATAAGTTTAACTACAAAATACTTGTAAATATAATATATTTAAATGGATGCTTAGTACTATATATAGTAGATTGGGCAATAAGTTTTTAAAAAGCTAAGTTTCTTAAGAATATAATAGTAAAATATATATAGTAAACACTACAAACTCTATAAATTAATATTTATTAAGGGCTATTAGATATTATTGTGTATAATATAAATATAAACTTTGCATTAGTAAAGTTTTACACTAAAGTATAAATAATAAATATCTTATGTAAATAAGTTTTAGTAGAAGCGTACTAATTTATTAGCAAAGTAAAAAAGTATTATTATCTTTTTCGCAAAGCCTATAACACGCTATATACAAACCTCCACGGCGAAACAAATAATAAAGCTATTTTGCAAATAGCTATTAAAGTAGTAAATAATACTACTAGGCCTAATAAACTAGTATCTATATTACTTATTTTTAGTATATATTTGCAAATATTGCAAAAGTTACTTTTATTATAGCTTATATAAAAAAAAGCTAAAATAGTTAATAAGGCTATAAAGATACTAAGAAAAACTATAGCTAAAAAGCAAGTTTAAAATATACTAAACACTAAAAATAAACTTATTATAAATATAAACTTTCTACTATAATGCAATATTTACGTATAGTGCAAGAAAAAGGGTTAAATAGGCCTATATAAAGTTATTTCTATAAACGAATATAATGTTATACTAAACTTGCTAAGTAAACTAATAACGTTTAGGTTTATAGTTATAAAACTATATTATAAGGATAAGTATAAGGAAAAATAGCTATTGCAATTAAAAGAAATTGCTATTAATTAGAATGCTTTAAGGCAAGGTGCTATTAGTTGAAAAAACTAAAAAACTAAATAACTATTGTTTTTAAAAACAAAGGACTATATTATAGTAGCTTATATAACTAGATGGGAAAATAATAACTATAATCTAGCTATTAAGCTAAGGTAGAACGGTATAATTACAACGCTAAGCCTTTTTTTTAAGGAGTTGGATAAAATAAAAATTAACAACCTAATTAGCTAAAGAGTATTTAAATTCTAAAAGTATTTTAAAAAAAAGTATAGTAACTATTATCTATTTAAATTATGCATAGTATAGAAAGTAAAAAAGAAAGTAGCTAAACTATATAAGAAATTTTAGTTAATTATACAAAGTTATAATAACCTAAGCAAGGAATTTATACTTATATAAAACTTAACAATTTAATAAATAAGCTAGCAAATAATCTTTATAATTGCTTTATTGCTAGTGTAATTTTAAAAAATAATTTTAGTATTGTAAAATATTACTTAAGTATATTTGTAATTAAAGATAAAGCTTTAATAAATAATTTTTGCAAAACTACTAAAGAAGCTAAAAGACTAGTACCCCTTAGGTACTATTATCTAGGTTGTAAAACTCTTATATAGAATTACTAAGTTAGGTATATACTAGTTTAATATATATTAAAAGCATTATTAAGAGAAATTTAAAATAAACTATTTTACATATAATCTATGCTTCTTAATTATAAAGATTATAAAGCCCTTTGAAATAGCTAAAATGCAAACAAACAATATATTACTTTTAGCTATACTAAAGTTTTAAGAAAAAAAGAATAAAAAACTAAAGAAAATAAAACTACAAGCTAAGCTAAAGACTATGCTAATATTAAGCAAGCTATTTGATTTTAACAGCGCTTGTTTTATAATAAACAATAACTTTAATATTATAATATAGCAAAAAGAATAAGAAAACAAAATTGCCTTTATTAACGGGATAGCCGAAAATAAATTATAACGTTACTTAGAACAAAGAGTACAAAGAGCGTATATTACCTCTATTTATTAACTAAAAGCCTTATACAATTTCTCCATAGCTATACAAGTTTAAAAGCTAAAGAAAAAATATTACAAATTTATTAACAAGCAATTATTGTAATATATAGAAAATACTACAAAAAGTATTTGTTATATTCTATTAAACTTAAAAACAATAAAGCTATTTGTTTTTGCAAATAGTTTTTTTGCAAACAACAAGGATTTAACATCCCAACTAGGTTTTATAATTATACTTAATAACAAGCATTGCATAGGTAATAAAAGCTTTTAACTAAATAGGAATATATTTTATTAGTTATCTACTAAATGTAAACGCGTAACTCGAAGTATACTAGTAAGTAAAATCTATAAAATAGTAAATAATATAAATATGGGAATTTACTTAGTAATAACAATTAAAATAGTAACAAAACAATTATTATTGCTAAATATTCCCCTAATTATTTATACAAACTTCTATAGTTTATAGAAGTATTTAGTTAAACTAGGAACTACAAAAAAAAAAAGATTTATAATTAACATTATATTGCTGCAATAGTTATATAAAGCAAGGGAGATTACGGAAATATAATAAATTAATGGAAAAAATAACTTAGTAAACGCTATAATAAAGGTAATACTAAACTTAGCTTTGCAAAGGCTAGTTGAAAACAACAAGCTTTGTATATATATTAATAGCTTAATATAAAAACTAAATACTATTAACGAGACCTTTAAAGAGTAAAAACCAAGGCATAGGGTGGAATTTTGGCATTATTTATTATAAAAAAGCTTTTAACGCTATTGCTATAAGGACAAATTGCTATATTATAAAAAGGATAAAACTATTGTTATTATATGTTGTTTTAAACAAAATCCGCTATTGCTATAGGAACAAATTGCTATAAACGAAATTATTGCTATTGTATATTTTCGTAGTAATAAAAGAAAAAGTTGCAAGTGTTATTAGCAAGAGTAACTAACCCATACCTACCTTACCTAGACTACTATAAGTAGGTCCCTCTCGTTCAGGGACCTATAGCTAGAGAATTTAACCCAACCAACAACAACCTACATAGACCTACCTACGACGTACGTACGTTTAGAACCTACCGACAATTTCATTTGGTCGTTCTCATCTCTTGATTTTATGGTTCGTTTCATATATTTAAGGTTTGTTGAAAGAGCAGGCATATACCATGACATGGTTCATCAGGCGCCGCCTCAAAACGTTTTCAATATGTACAATCAAATCTTAAAAAGAATATCCGCCTCATGTCGTCTTATTTGACCCCCTGGCCAGCCACACGCCATTCCCGTTCCACATAGACCGTCCTGGGGCTGCTGCCCCCCCCCCCCCACACGCACCAACCCGCTCAGTAAACACTGGGGGCAGGCTGCTTGACGAAGCCGGCCAGGCTGGTGGTACCGTTCATCTTGGCGTTGATGGCCTGTGCAAAGGCCTCGGCAGCAAGCTTGGCGCCGGCGGGGCTGGTGTGGGTGTGGTCCTTGGGGTAGAGGGCGTTTGTGCCGGCGTTGCCGAGCTTCTTGTATGCGAGGACATGGGCGTTGAAGTGGTCGACCCAGGTGACGTTGCTGCTGCCGATGGCGCCGGCGGCCGTCTTGACGTAGCCGACAAAGCGAGGGGGCGAGTACGAGAAGCTGCCGCCCTCCCAGGCGTTGTTGGGCGTCTGCGTGCTCAGCACGACCTTGGCGCCCTTGGACACCATCAGCTTGGCCGCCTGCGCCACGTAGTAGACAAAGGTGTACACGGTCGATCCGTCCTTGCTGGAGATGCACGTCTCCGTGCCCGCGCCGGGGCAGTCGCTGCGCCCGTTGTCGTTGGACGTCGGGCTGCCGCCGTCGTTGTGCCCAAACTCCATCACCACCACGTCGCCCGCCTTGACCAGGTTGGCAACCTCGGTGAAGCGGCCCTCGGCCGTGTACGACCGCGCTGACCGGCCGCCGATGGCCTTGTTGACGACGGGGACTGACAGGAGGGCCCCCAGGTATTGGCCCCAGCCATCAGTCACGCCGTCGCCGCCGCCGTTCTTGGCCATTGTGCTGTCACCGCACAAGTAGACGGTTGGTGTCGCCCTCTCGGCGAGCTCGACGGGGGTTGCAGAGGCCGTGATGGCGCCGAGTGCGACGGCGATAGCGGGTAATGAGAACTTCATCGTTGCCGGCGGGTGGTGGTCGTGAATGTGAGAGAGTGTGTGTGTGAGAGAGAGGTGTGTGGTGAGAGGTGATGAGAAACAAGGATAGAGAGATGATGCAATGAGAAAAAGAAGGTGTGCCGGCACTGGAACGAAGGTGAGGAGGACAGAGGCGAGTTAATTAATAAACTTCAACGACTGTCGTTAAAGAGTAAACTAATATGCACCACAGTAGAAAATAAGGCTTTTGAAATTGATGGCGAAGGCCAACCGGAACAATGGAGACAGGCCCATGCGAGTTCGCCCACTTACACACATAGTATCTGCCCCTGACCCTGCACCCCACGGTGGGCATTTGATTAAAGGGGGGTGCCACACGGAGCCGGACTGCCGCTGCACACCGCGCTGCTCGGCAAAGTGGCCACCCTGCCTAGACGGGCCCCCTCAAAACGGACCTGATAGCCTCAATGGGAACCTCCCGTCAAGGAAAGGGGGACTTCAATGGTGTAGACACAATGCCCAGGTGCGTTGATTCAGTGGTGCGCTTTTGGCCTTGGAAATCTCCACTTCCGAGGGCGCCAAGGTTTATCCTCGTGACTGAGGATTTGTGGAAGATCCCTCGTGGGGAGATCCCAAGCTTTCACGGGTGTCCACCGTCCACCCAGACTGCCACAGTTGTGTCCATGAAACAATAAACAACGACCAGGGTCCAAACTGGCTTCGGACGGACACTCGCCGTCTGTCGGCTAGGGAACAGAAAAGTCTTGGCCTCCCACACACACGCATTCAAATATCGAGTCAAGGTCGTCTCTAGCTCTCCCGTATTCAATCTCATCTCAATGCTGACAACCAGTGACAGTCCCCTAGCGCTCGGCCAAGTAGTGGCCGAGATATCCTTTGATCCGGGTGGCCATCAATTGATCGGACCCGAGGAGGCGGGGCCGGTTTAACTACTCGTGATGTAGTGGCAGTAAGCACCGACACTCGCTCGTGCCGATTGAGCCATTATTACGATGCCGTCGGATTGCCTTGTTATGGTCGGTGGTGGTCATGGAAAATGATAAAAAAGATGGAAATGTTGTGGTCACGGGGTCGGTCATGGGTGCCGCCCACCCCTTGTCGTTTGCCTGGGGGGGGGGGGGGCTGGGGCACCACAAGGCATCAGCATCTGAAGTGCTCGACCATGATGGGTAACTGACATTCAACCCACGACAACATTTACAAGTGCGTGCACCCATCAAAAGAAATGGCGCTGCAAGGATTCGAACCTTGGTCTTTGGAGAGTTGACGTATTAGACCACAATCCAACGTCCTAAACCTCTGGACGACAGCACCCTTGGGACACACTCTGATGGAGATTGCTGAAGTACGCTGCAGGGTGACTGGCACGTGGCCAGGCAGATGTGAGTCACTGCAAGTGGTGGCAAGCTGCACAAGTTGGGATGAATTTCTCAAGCTTGGGGTTGCAGCTGCAGCCTGCTGCCTGCGCTCGCTTCACTGGAAAACCCACGTGGCAAACGTCGGTCACATCCAGGGACCTGCTCGAACATGTTGGTTGTTCAGTCAGGACCAAGGCACCAGTGCCTCCCTTCAAGTCTTGAGTAATGGGGTGTGACCCATGTGCATAAAGCAGTACTTGAGGGCAATAAGTGGTCCCTCAATACCACCCCTCATATCTTTCTCAAACAAAGATGAAAAGAGCAGAATGCATACTCTTCCCAGAAAGCTTTAGGTCATGGTATCCAGACCTGTGGACCAGCATACACGTATGTGAAAGTCATGTGATACAGGCTCTTTGTCTCTTCCCAGCCTAATCACTGATACTCTGCTATCCTCTCTTAAGTGATTCTTAGCAATACCTGATATCATTGCCTGAGCTGTGAGCTTCTTGGAGTGGTTAGGACTTCTCCTTACATGCCCAGGGTGCTCTCCAGGCTCATTCTTACCACTCTATCCAGCCTATATTTAATCAGCAATTTCTTATATAGTTCAAGGCAGCAACTATACCCTAGTGTAAGCTGGAGATGAGCTATACATAAGCTGAACATGTGATCATGTGACTCCATAAGCCCTGGGGCAGCTACAGTGATATGTCAGAGATGAGTGTGGGGATTTGTGGGTACCCTAGAGCAGGTATGCCGTGTTCATGCACCTAATTACCACAACCAAGGCGAGACGAGGGCTCCAGTCTGGTTTGTCCAACTCTAATATCCTCATCTTCCTTCAACATTACTTTGATCTTGTCTTACGTTAAATTCACCATCAAGTGAAACAACTATCTGTGTGACATTTGATGAAAGGCAAAGTAATAAGTGAGAAATGTTCATGTCCAGTATGCACCTCTTAGAATCTGTATCATAATATATTTAATGTATACCTATATTAGACAGCAGCGTTACCTTTTACAAATAGTATAAGAGTACGGATATTCGCACCTAGAAAAACGGATAATGTACCTAGTTTCTAACTAATCTATACCTACCTATATACATGAATTTTTTTTAACTAGGGGTACGCTATATAAATTATTAATATAAGTATATTAACTAATATTTTATATAATAATATACCTAATAATTATACCTAAGGTAGAATAATATAGATCTATAATACTTTTTAGCTTAACTATATAGTATTTAGAGTATAAACTATACTTAACTATACTTAAAGTTACCCCTAAGTACCTCTATTTTAGGCTATATACTACTACTATAGCTAGCCTTACTAATAACGTCTTTTATAGTAAGCTCTACTAGTAGTAACTAATTAATAATCTTTTAGGCCCCTATATACTACTTCTTAACTACTAGTATTCTTATACTCTAAGGTATAAACTACTACTTTAGCTACTTTATAAGCTTTCCTACTAACTATTAGTCTTACTAGATAGTTTTCTACTATATAGTACTACTATAACTATCCTCTTAATCTAGGGACTAGAGGGTTAAGTTATTCTACTCCTAGGCTAAGTTAATACTCTAAACTAAAGCTATTATTATAATAGTTTTATCTCTTACCTTACTTCCTAAGCTTATAATTATTAACTTTATCCTCTTACTAATTATAGACTTCCTATAGCTTATACTACTCTTAAAGATACTTACTTTATTAGTAGTAAATATAGCTAGTTCTTAAGGCTACCCTTTTATAGTAGTAACCTTTTCTAGTAAGAGGACTATAAGTAATAGGTTATTAATT
>MAVT02001215.1:0-15170 GCA_001702395.2 Diaporthe helianthi | reverse complement strand
AGTAATAGTAAGGAGGTAGTTTGTAGTAGACTAATAAAACGAAGGTATAGAAACTATAGTAAGATTGAGTATAACGCAAGAACTTGTGAAAAAGATATAGAAGAAGCTAGTTATTTAGATTTCAAGTAAATAATAGCCCTCTTTTCAATAGTTTATAGTAAACCACCTAAATAGTTAATTTAACTAGTATAGATTGAGGTTGATTATACAAGACTAAAATAGTTTATTTTAGTAGAGAAGCTAATTTTCCCACTAAAAGTTGTCTACTTTCAACAAGTACTATAGGCCTACTAACCACTTTAAATTAACTAAACTAATTAAAA
This sequence comes from Diaporthe helianthi, assembly GCA_001702395.2. Taxonomy (NCBI): domain Eukaryota; kingdom Fungi; phylum Ascomycota; class Sordariomycetes; order Diaporthales; family Diaporthaceae; genus Diaporthe; species Diaporthe helianthi. The sequence continues at coordinate 14,847 of MAVT02001215.1, read as the reverse complement.
ATAGGTAATTGAGAGCAGTTAGTACTAATTAGTGCTAATTTCAATTAATTATCTCGCCCTATATAGGTGCTAGGGATATCTAAAGTTAGCTAAGAAGGCAAAAGTGGCCAGGTAGGTAGTATGTCCGGCTAACTAGTAGATCACGTTATAATATTTATAAAGTATTATATAACGTTTATACTAAAAATAAGAAGTTTATTATATAAGTTAATAACTATTATATACCTATATAAGGCTTATTAGGTTATCTATAAATCCTTCTATAGTATATATAACATACTAAGATAGAAAATTTCAACTGAAATATATTGGACTAGCTTAAGTGTTTTAAATCTAAACGAATTTGGGGTAGCTCTCAAATTATTAACTAGTAGCCTTTGTAGACAAGCAGTTAGAGCAGACGCTTGTTTTTGTATTCATTTCTTCTTTGCTCATCAGAGTGTTACTCAGATCTAACTATGAGACAGACTCTTATTTTCAAAATCTTTGCTTGTCCCGGCAGCACACACAGTAAGACTAATGCTGTCTTATGGCCACATCTCATAAATGAAGCCTAGGGGAGTTCTCTTAAGGGCTTCATTATTGGGCCCTCCTACCATTAACAGAACTACACGCTTTGAAAAAAATCACCCATGCTTTCTTTGTGTTAAATGTCCACCCTTTGCTCCCACTAATTCCCTGCTGAAACTTCAATTTCAAAACGATGGATCTGGCACAGCCGTGCAGTACCTTTGGCCAGATGGAAGCAGTTCTTCCAGCAGACCAGATAATGATTTGCCAACCACTCTCAGTTGATCAAACAGAGAGGCCCAACTAGGCCACTGGTGGTTGGTTGGATGCTTGCAGTCCAAAGCGCAGCTAATTCCAAACCTGGACGACTGAGATATACCAGATTGAAAGTTTGACAAACAACTGCAAGCCTCCAGATGTCAGGCCTGCCTGGGCCCCGGCCAGAAAGAATACTACATGCCCTAAAGAACTTTTTATAACTCTCATAAATCCCTTTCCAGGGCTTGAATGGTAATGTCTGCTCATATCAGGTGTCATCTCTTGTTAACAGCAAGGATATTGGCCAGGCACGCGCGTGCTCTTTGCCTTAGAATGGTGTCTACCAAATATCCTCTGCCCAGAGAGTCTAGCGCAGGGCAGTCATTTCTGGCAGGATGTGTGGCTGAATTTGGTGCTCAAGGCCATATCTTGGTAAGAATACACGCACGGTACTGAGCTATAGGCACGTGAAACCTAAAGTCAAGAGGGATGATGTTTTGCACAGCAGAATAGATACCACCCACACACTACCGAGGAGGTACCTGTCACTAATTTCACCTCAAGGAGATGTGAAAAGAAGATGCAGCAGACTCGACTCCTTTGGGGTACAGGCAACAATAGCGGCTGGTTATCCAGAAAACAGGTAGACTCATCTGGCGACAGCCTGGATTCAAACCAGCACACACGTCGTGCAACTGCCCAGGTGGCCCAGTCACGGTATATCATGTCATCCTTCCCCCATCTACCAACCACAAAGGTCCTTAGGTGGCCAGGTGTACAAGGAAATCATTCAAAAGGGCATGTAAAACCTAACAAAGTCACGACAACAGACAGCCGAGCAAAAATCTACCTTTAGGTCCAGCAGCAAAGGCCACACGCACGTGGATGGACACCTTGGCAGCATCATCATTGACACCCTGCCCTCGGAGCACGCAATGACGACCACTTGGCACTGAGACCCCCCATGTCTTACCAAGACACCACCACGCTACATACTCCACACACCTTTCAGAGATGCTCGGTAGTGGCAGTCCTTTTACTGTGTATCCTTGAAGAATGAACCACAAGTTGACTTCAAGTTTGGTTCACCCGTTGTTTCTTGACTTGGCAGGCTGTCACATGGCCGCTTATACTTCCCGGAAAATAGTTGTGCACCACCATCACCCCCACCCAACCCACCGATTCTCGCCCCACCCCGCCGCTCTCTTGATCCGATCCCGTGGCCGGAAATCAAGGGGGAAAAGGATAACGAAAATGTTGCTTCGCAAACAGTAACGGCATTGGCGGAACTTTCCACGAAGGGCGCGTGATACAAACGAGCGGGACAAAATCAAGGCCCCCGGGTGAAATTGCGGAAGGGCTGGCAAGTCAGCAAATACGGATAAAGACAACAAAGCCGGCCACATCCCTTTATTTCTCGGACGGATCCGATTTTCAAGGTGCGAAACGGTCTGTGCAGGGACCGATCGGTGAACGGAGCGGGGGCCGCCTTTTTTGTTTGGACGGGCCGCCCTCTCGAGTGGTCGAGAGATAACACTCCCGATTACCATTGGCAAACAGTACTCGAAGATGACTGTTATGGCATCACAACCGGGGCGGAAGGAGCCAGAAAGGTAACAGACGAGACTGGCATCTATCTTGGTTCGCCTGCGGGAAGACATAGACCGTCCGATGACCTCGATCGGTGCATAGGTGCACCTGTCGAAGCCTACCCGAGGCGGCCGATAACGTCGTAGGGTGCTCTGGGGGTCCTGGGGCTTTGGTCACACACAACGGCGACGACGACAAGGTTGCCGCCAGTTCCCACCAAGGCGCCCCAAACATCACACCACCACACCATCTTACCGGGCAAACAGGCAGCGCAGCTCTTGTTTAGAAGATGCAATTTCCATTTCAGAACAAGTCCTCTTTGGGCTTTGGAACTCTGTCGCACGGCATCTTCCCCATCCAACACACCATCCGCCAATCCGTGAAGCTTGGGCAGAATCCGGTTGGTGGATGGCCTACGGGGCAGGCTGCACGCCCCCTGGGTTGCAGCGGCGCTGCAGGCCGACATCACTCCATGTGGGATGACGAGTGACGAGTCAAGCCTGCTGTGTATTAGCTCGAGGTGTAGGGAGCAAGCTCTGTACTGTGTGTACGTTAGCCAGACCTAGAACCGTCGAGAGGTTGGAACGGGGCTGTGACACGCACGCCTTTTCGCCAATCTATACGAAAACTTGACTTTTTGCCAGTGGGCTGCGCCGGTCACTTGACAGCAGATCCGGGAGGCACGGCTCTTTTTGTTTTTCTTTTTGAGAAGGAGGTAAAATCCGTGGTTTTGTCTATATCGTTTGCGCTATCGGGTCACCGGTCCATGGAGCTGGGGGATTTCATGTCGTCGTTCCAGGAGAAAACGGTCGTTGGCGGCGATCAGTCCGCTGGGCCAGCAATGATTGGGAGGATGGTGGGGAAAGCGCTGCATGCCTGCATGCATGAACGTGGAGGGGGTCAGCTGGTCAAACTTGTGACCTTGTCCCGCCGTCAAATCAAGGAGCATAATCAAGCTCCGTTCCCGTGGCACTTCCCATGACTTGCCGCCGCCGCTGCTGCCCATGGCATAGGCTGCAGACTTGTCGTTCCAAGACAGGCGAAGATACTGCACACACTGAATCTGTAAGGAGTGTCAAGAGGGGGAAAATAGCGGACAGGGCCGCCAGTCTGTTTTTCTCCCTATCATTTCACCCGCAGCTAACCATATAGTGTCCGGGAGATAATTCGGACCAAGACCATTCTACACGTAGATCTGGTTGATCTGCGGCTGCAATTTCAAGGGCCTGCAGCTCACGTTACTTTTGCACACCAACAGCCGGGTTCTGGTTCGAGTGCCGTCCCATCGCTCTCGGGGCAAAATGGGCCAGGCAGGCAAGCAGGCCGGACCAGGCGCTGGGCTGGCAGGCAGGGAGGCCAGCAAAATAGCGCCTGGAGAAACTTCGAGTCGCAATGTCATCGTGCAGTTGTGAGGTGGCCCAGTGCTGCGTGGCAGCTCCTCCACCGTATTGTGACTCTGAGTGCGCCGAACTGGGTATCAGAAGTATGGATTATATTGTTTTGACATTCGACAGCGCTTCTGGGGTGTCTGGCTCGCTCCGCAGACCCTGAGATATGGAGCCGTGGCTGTTTCTGGGCTCGACCTGCATTTAGCCAACTGGTCTGTTGAGGGTCTCGCCAAATACCGGTGGGCACTTGTCAGCCAATACCTGCATGGCCGCAGCGCGTCCCATCGATTTTTCATCAGATGCGATGCCGCAAGCAGATAAGCATGACCCGCCCTTCGCGACTCCCATTTGGCCAAGATAGCCGCCACTGGGCGGCCGCTGTTGAACAAGGGCAGCCACCTGGACTGTCTTCCGTGGCCCGAGACCCCACCGAACTCAAACGACGACAGGGGCCAGAGAAGGTTTACACAGTATGGACACTGCCATGCTGCGGGAGGCTTGAGGCGAGAAAAAAACGGAGCAAACAAGCGCCTGGTTGCCCTTGGTCGTATGACCACGAGAGGGCGGCGGCGATGGCCCGATCAGCATTTTGAACACCGGAAATGCTGGCGCGATATCGAGTGCGGAGGATCTCAAGCAGACTTGATCATGCGAGATGTGAAACTTGTAAGCTGAAAGGGAAACACTATCATTGATTAGCTATGATGCAAGCGGAGGACAAGCCTCTGGGCGACGTGTGCCCAGTTCGTAGCCGGGATACCTAGACTGAGAGCCCGGGCGCCGTGCCCCAGGATGAGCTATCGGTCCAAGACGACACTTTAATGCTGGGGGAAGACCTCTTGACACCATGAACTATAAGCATACTGTTTCATAGATGGGGGAGGCATTGTTTTGGCGAGGCCTTAATAAGTGGAAACAAGAATTCTCGTGCCTCAAAATAGCACTGTATGTTTAACGCCACCACCTTATTCGGTGTTGAGATCGGGTTTCATCGAAAGACCGGCCAGCAGCCGTTTGACTGATGAAACCAAAACGGCGTGCTACCATGTGTGTTTAAAGGTCCGGCAGCGTTGTGAACAGATTCGTTCTAGTTGTGTTCCATTGCAACAGATGGTGCTCTTCGTTTGGGGGGCGGGGCGGCATTGGAGCGGCAACCACCGCTAACTCGGCCATGATTGGGAAGGTTCGCTGCAGTACGATTCACAAAATACAACGGGAGGACACGGCTGCTTGCCTCCATCCAATTGACACTCGAGGTCACAGGCGCGGCAGTCTCAGAAACGCTGTCAACTGACAGTTGCACTAAGGCAAGTCCAGCCGCGAAGACCCAGAGAACCTGTCCAATGTGTGACGAGCATACCTGGATTGATGTCTTGAACAAAGCACTTTGTTCTCGATAATGCGGCAGGGCTCAGATGTTTGTCGGGGGCAGATAATATGCGGGAGCGCATGATTATATCGACCATGTTCGTCATCTGGTGTAAAGCGGTGTGCAGCATACATGTTGGAGACCTGAATGATGTTAATGCGATGGCATTGACAGGTCTCCCAAGGATCGTGCGTTGTGTTATTTTTGGGGATGCCTCGACAGGATGCTGCCACCGTACGCGTATATTCACCAAGCGGCCAGGACATACAGGTCGCTAATTTGCTGCCGGTCTGCACTCAAACTGCGTACTTTCCAATCGTTTAGCTCGAAACGCAAGTCTGGGCGCGAGGCGCGTTTGGCTTGTTTATATTATCTCTTAACCGCCGGAAGTGGTTTGCGCCAGGCCGAGTTGATTTCCGTCGCCCGGATCGGAAGCATATGCAGCTCTGCATGGCTATGGCTGCGCAGTCGCCACAGCTAGCTAGACGTGATGCTGTCCATCTTCGGGTCTGGGAACCATGAGGAACTGGTTTCGGCGGACGAAGAGCCACCTAGCTGCAGGTAATCGCAAGGCAAATGTGTTCGCACGGCGTGCGGCGTAGAGTGTTCTGAGTGTAATGTCGTGCAAGCAGGACCTGTGCAGCATTCTGGACGCTGTGAGGCTTACTCGACGTGCCACCGCAGCGTCTCGTAAGAAGGCTTGCATTAGCTAGCTGGATAGTGGGCGGTGCGTCGAGGACAACAACCTTGAGGGATCAATCGAAGAATCTCGAGCTGCGCACTCGGACCACAAGCTGATCCTACCCTCTTCGCGGTATTTGGTAGATGATCAATGGGTCCGGGGGCGGAAGCGATGCCCATCAAGCTGTCGAGGGGCGCGGCCTTGTCCGATAGAGGGAGGTGGAGGGCCGGGCAGTCAAATCAATCAACGACCCGAGACCTGCCAACAGACCCCAAAATCAGAGCAGACGAATGTGCCTAGTATTTGTAGCAGTGCTCTGCGTACACTGCCAGCACAGCATACGAGTGAGCCGCTTGTCAACCGCATCGCATTCCCTGAGGTACGTCGGGCGGGCCACCATGAATATAAAATGAAGCCGCCTCGACGACAGGCGATGGTTCAGCGATCTTGCGCCCAGTTCAGGGGCTTCCCTCCCAATCGGATGGACAGGGGACCCTGTCGCAGGGCCAGGTGCGGCCGGGACAGACATGCAAGAAGCACATGCCATCTGTAGTGGAGCAGTAGCGTCCGTGTCCGTAATGCAATCTAAGAGAAAATCTCCGTTTGAGACCCTCTGCTGGCTAGAGCAACACGGTGGAGCGGGTGCCGGGCCATGCAGCCAAACCTCTTGCAGGTCTAGTGGATACCTAATTGATTGCGTTGCGACGACGAGGCGCCTAATCCAAATTTTCTCTGATTTCGCAAAGTGCAGTCGCGAGAATGGAATGGGCTCGGGCGTCCGGTGCCTCAGGCCTCAAGCCAAGATTAGGATGGGGAGGAGAGTAACTCGGTGATTTCGTCTCCTGATGCGGCTTGTTTCCGGGCAGCATGTAAGTCGCAAGTCCATCTGTCCCGTCCGTGTTGTGGCCCTGGAGTCTGGCCGTGGTCGGCAGCACAGACACGATGATGTTCAGTAGTCAACACAACGGGTGGTAATTTCAGCGCAAGGACAGAGGATTGCCCCGTGGTGAGCCTGTTCCTGCTGCTTTCCTGCCTGCCCTGTGTCTGTGCTGCTCTTACTATCGAGTTGTGTGGTAGGATCGTTCTGTGTGTGCACAGTAGCGCATCCCGTGATGGCCAGCCGGCCACTCGAAAGGGTGCGCTGGTTGGACGTGGGGTCTGATGAGCCTGATGAGGCGATCAGCCGTTGGCGAGATCGACAGAGACAGGCGAGGTGCCATTCGGCGAGGCCATGGAGCCCCATAGTTTGGAATGGGGGTGCCCTGGCGCTCGGAGGAGTGCTGCAGCTAGCGACTGTTGCATGTGGTAGCTTTCACGACCTCGCAGCCCTGGTTGGTGGTGGCCTAGGAATGGGATGGGCAACACGAGGGCGCTTGAGGCTTTGGCCACATCATCGAGGCAGCAGAAGGAGGAATTCGATGGTGGACTTGGGGTGCCGGCAGAAGCCGACACAGTGTTGAGAGGCTGGCACGGTGAGTCCGTTTTGGCCAGCATCCCCCGAGGAACCACGTACCAAGGTGGAGACCCTTGTGGCTTTTGTCTGGTGCCGGCAATCTTTTTCTTCTGCAGTGTGGTCTCCATTTCATATCGCGATCCTCGTTTTGATTGTGTGTTGTTTACTTCTTGACCTGGCATACCTGGGAAGTGTGCTGTAGTTCGTTCATGTCGTTAGAGATTTGAAAAATTCAAGAGGTGAAGAGGAAGATGGGCTAGGTGACGTCGTTCCCGAACCTGACAACGCCATGCTGTGTCTGCTCTGTGGTAGATTGGAGGCAAGTAAAGCTCTGCAGTGCCAGGCCCGCAAGGCATTCATTCCTTTCCTCTGCAGACATCCACTCATAGGTACTCATAACAGAGTCAGTATGCCCTAGGACTCATCCTCAGGCGTCACAATCGAACGAGGGCAGAAGGTGTAGGCGATTGTAGCGGTACCGTCGTTGCAGAAAAGTTGAAATGAGGTATGGATGGACCCCTGCTTTGATGCACCCCAAGAACCTCCCACTCGCCGGTACTTCAGTCCAGGCACATGCTCTGCCGTACCGTGCCGTACCGCACCGTATCGCCTCCCTTGTTCGTCCTCCTCCCTCCCTCCTCCTGAGCTAGGTGCTACCGTGGACCCCACTATCACCACGGGGATGAGAGATTGTTGCTGTAGGTCAGCCAGACGGACATGATCCGTTTACAATCAATGGGTGGGTGCGGTCGGGCCTAGATGGCCGAGGGGGCCAGATGACAGCTTGTGCTTTTGGAGGGTTCAATTTGATGTGGTCGGGAGAAATTACACTTCATGTTCCTGTGGCACCGCAGGCAAACTGTGTATACACAGTAATGTATGTATATGTGCAGGAATAAAGTACATGGCCCTAGCGAGGACGTCGAGAACGAAATTGGTGTACCTTTCTCCGCCCTCCGCCCTCCGTCCTGTACCTACTGTGCTCACTCCAAATGCACGGCAACGGTGGCCCGCGTCCTGAGGACCGTTTTGCTCTCTCCCGCACAACCCCCTGATACCCCTGTGATTTCCAAGGCGTCGCGGGCAGGGAAGTGGCCTCGTGGTCAATGCTCCCTCATCAGGGAAGAAAGATTCGTTGATTTTGGGTGACCCATGTCGACCCATGTCTACCCTGGCTGACCCATACAAAGAGCCCAGTCACCCTTTCCCTGACCTGCCTCTCCGGACCTCCCAAATCAAATAAAGTGCGACCCAGCCCAAGTTTCCATCCCTTCGCTCTCCTGATTCCGCAAACTTCTACCGTTGTCGTCCCGTCAACTGCCTCTCTCCGTCTTGGAATCTTCATCAGCAACAAAGGGAATATCAATACCCTTATAAGGCAATATCAGTCAGGGACTCCCTGTATCTACCAACTCGCCTTCACCCACACTCCGGCTTCTTTTGGTCTTCTTTTTCTGGTTTTTGGTTTTTTCAGAGATACCCAGTTTCCTTCCCCCAAATCAAATCACAATGGCCGAGGAACAGAAGCCCGTCGCAGTCCCCACCGAGGAGACTCCTGCTACCACAACCGCCGAGACTACTATTGCCCCTGTCGCCGACGCCGCTGCACCCGTCGCCGATGCTGCCAAGGAGGAGGAGGCTACCCCTGCCAGTATGCGACACAACCTACTGTCCCCGTCACGCAGGTGACCATCTGTCGACAATCCCTCGCTGACCATGTAATTTGCAGCCACCACCGAGGCAACAAAGGAGCCCGCTGCTGAGACACCTGCTGCTGAGGCCGATGCCACCGCGGCTGCGCCAGCTGTTGAGGAGGCCAAGAAGGAGGCCGAGCCCGTCGAGGACGGCCAACTCGAGCACAAGGGTAGCAACTTCCCCAAGTATGTTCCACCGTTCCGGCCACAAGTTGACAACTCGTCGAACGTGATGCTAACCGTGCGCCAGGAACTTTATCTACACCAAGAAGTTTTTCTGGTTCGGCTCCGAGGCCGTTGAACCCAAGAAGTTCCCCGGTCTGCTGAAGGACCACCACCTCGCCGCATGGGCAAGTGAGACCGGCAAAGGTCTGCTGTTCTTCAGCGAGAAGGGCCAGGACAAGGCCGCGCCCACAAGCGCCATCGCTCTGGTGAGTTTATCATCTCCGCACATGCCCACACTCAGCCTGCTGACCTGCTGTCTAGCACGATGCTGCCGAGCCCACCATCGATGGCCCCAACAAGTTTGTTCTGTCCTCAAAGGGCCACAAGCACACCTTCAAGGCCGGCAACACTGCCGAGCGTGACAACTGGGTCAGCCAGATCAAGCTGAGGATCGCTGAGGCAAAGGAGCTCGCTACCACCGTCACCGAGTCTGAGCAGTACAAGGCCACCCTCGCTTCCTTCTCTCCCGCCGCCAAGAAGGAGGAGAAGGAGGAGAAGGCCGAGGAGAAGAAGGAGGAGACCGAGGCCCCTAAGGCTGCTGAGGAGACCCCCGCCGCCGCCGCCGCCGAGGGTGCTGTCGTCCCTGCCACAACCGAGGCTGCCACTGAGACCCCGGCTGAGGCAGAGGCCAAGGAGGAGGCTAAGGAGGAGGCCGCTGAAGCCAAGAAGGACGAGCGCAAGCGTTCTGCTAGCAGAAAGCGCGCCTCTATCTTCGGTGCTCTCCTCGGCGGAAACAAGAAGGGCGAGTCTTCTGCGGCTAAAGATGTGAAGGCCGAGGAGAAGAAGGAGGAGGCCGTCGCTGAGGCCCCTGTTGACGCCCCTGCCGCTACAGAGACCCCCGCTGCTGCCGTCACCGAGACTGCGGAGCCCACCACCGAGGCTGCCCAGGAGCCCGAGGCTGCCGCAGCTGCTGAGACACCCGCCACTGAGGAGGCCAAGGGCAAGGCCGCTGAGAAGCCCACGCCCACCAAGCGCACCAGGTATGTCGTGATCCACATTGCATTTTTACCTGATGAAATTCACACCACTAACATTGCCACAGCCTCTTCGGTAGTCTTTCGTTCGGCAAGAAGAAGCCTGAGGAGGCCCCCGCCACCCCGGCCAAGGACACTCCTCCCGTCTCTGAGGATGCCCCTGTCATCCCCAAGCCCGACACCGTCGAGCCCCTGAGCACCGATGTTTCCAGCCCGGCCAACGTCCCGGCTGAGACCACGGACATCACCCCTGCCGTCAACGGCGAGAAGAAGGACGTCAAGAGCGACAAGCGCAAGTCGTCCTTCCCGTTCGCCCTGGGCAAGAAGAGTGGCTCCTCCAACCCCACCAGCCCTGCTCCTATCGAGGAGGGCGCCGCCTCCCCTGACGCTGAGAAGGCCAAGAGCCCCAACGCCTTCTCCAAGTTCCGTGCTACCATCAAGGTGAGTTCACAGGATTGAAGCTCATGTGCACATGCCACAAACGCTTGCTGACCCAAGAGAAAGAACAAGGGCAAGGCCGCCGAGAAGCCTGCTGACAAGGCCGACGACAAGCCCGCTGAGGGCGCCGCCGAGGAGGTTGCGAAGCCTTCCGAGGAGGTCAAGGCTGCCGAGGAGACCAAGCCTGAGACCGTCGCCGAGGAGGACGAGCCTGCCAAGGACGCTCCCGTTGCCAGCACCCCGGTGGTCACTGCTTCAGCCTAGAAAGCTGAATAGTCAGCAGCCGGCATGGGGCTATAATGACATCTTGTCCTATGCGGATCGACGAAACAACACTATAGAGCGAGGTCTATGACACGAAAGGCGTCGCATGAAGGGAGCATCACACCACTTATGATACCCCCTCCCTGGGTGTACGGGATCTGATTTGCATTTCGAGATACCCAAACGAAATTCCCATTTGTCTCGGAGCAACTTTTCGACTGGGGGGAGGCCGACTTTCCTTGTTTTGACTCCGTCTGCAATATCGAGTTCCTGCGTTCGCAACTCAATGTCTTTTGTTTTTGATACCCGAAGTATACCCAAAGACAGTCGTTTGGAAGGGCACGGGGAGGGGGGGGGGCCTTGGCGGCTGACGAAACGACGGAAAGGAGTGGGAGGATATAAACTATTAAACCCCGCAAAAAAAGATGTCTGGAAAACAAAAAGATGGAAAGGTTTGGTTTCGAGATGTGTTGATTGATGGAAACGGTGCATGCTTCTTGGGTCTGTCGGTTGTGTCGGGGTCACTTAGGATCTTGGTGCGCTGGTTGGCTTAGAGCATTCATTTCACTAATAGCTAATATAAACCCTCGTGTGTTGAGCCTCGTCACTATATAAATCTCTCCCCGCTTCACGGTTTCTAGGGGAGCTACGTTGTGAAGCGATCGTGGCCACGACCAACGGTGTTTGTCCGCGTTCCTTGCGGTTACGATGCAAGAGTTTTTGGTTCGATTGCGCGTAGGTGATCGATCTTGGGTCGATCGTCATGGTCATGGGTCGGTTGGAGTTGGGAACCGACCTTCACCCCTGATCCTTGGGCATAATGCACCGGGTCCCCATTGCCATGGTTTGCTCAAGCGCCTCATCTACCTGACACTGAGTCTGATAGGTAGTATTGATGCCCGAGCCAGCAGCGCACCTTCAACGGCGTCAAGGGGGCCCGCGACTCAGCAAGTTCCTGAATTCCTGACCTTCTCGCCTCACCGTCTGCTCGACAATCTCCCGGCCTGCAAAGAAGAAGTCTCTATGTAGGACGAAACGTTTTTCGGTAAGATTTGTCTGGAGGTACGATATTCAGTTTGCCAGTGTCAATGCATTGAATCCACCTACCTAGGTAGTTCATGCAGACTCGGTCGGTACACCGGCCTCCTCGCCGTTGTGGCGAGCGGGCGCTACGCACGGGTTAGGACATTTTTTAAAGATCATCATCCACAGCCGCAGGCCTGCAGGCATTATCCTGCCAATATCCCCGAGCCTCCCACCTGCTAACAACACGACATGCTACAGACGGACCAGTTGACCCCCTCCCCCCCCCACTGTGGTAACAACCTGACAGAGTTTGCCAATTACTTGGACTACTAGTGGTGGCATGATTTCCCACACCGAGGGCATCGTCACCACTAATAAACAACCCCGCCCACACTGGTTCGATGGACCCCCCCCCCTTTATGCCGCCCTGGCTCTGGCAAAGACGTACATGCCGTGTGCCTGTCGGGCGCACGACTCGCCGCCGGCCAGGACTGGACTGGCTGGTGCTATCCGGTTCCGGTTTCGATCGAAAGAGCGGTGGGTTGATAGGTTGTCCGGGTCCTCGTTCGGCGGGTACCGTCGTCAGGCTCAAGTGCTGGCTGGCTGGCTGGTTGGGCAGGACGGGTTTTATACGGTGACGTTACTGTACGGTACCTAGGGTACATGGACTAGTATACTGCGCCGTAATCATCACAGCCCAGACCGGGCGTCAGTCGACGGGGGAACCCAACGGTCGAATCGCAGATAAATTCAGGGAACCGGGGGGGGGGGTGGAGAGGAGGAGCGATACCTCGCGGTCCTGAAGTCTGGTGGTGTAAGCCGTCAACCTTCTGGTGTCCCGTGTCGCTGCTATGAATTCGTGGCGGTGCGTCCCCCGTCCCGGCGCCCAGACATTCTAGGACCGGAACGCCCAGCCCGTCTGTTACCTGGGGTTATGAGTTAATAGTGCTTCCCAGGAGGCCGCATGAATTAATGGGGTTCGGAGGGGGCCTAGCTGGCGGTCTCCACGACATTGCAGGAATTCGAACATGTCCTCAAAAGTCTTCCAAGGTTGCCGGTCCAGGCATGGTCGTCAACTAAGAGATTACTAAATGATAAATTCTATTCCGGATGGTATTCGATCAGCGATGGCAACGCCAGTCACTTGAACCCGTCGACTGCCGGCCAATCGCAATAGGTGATGTCCCCAAGGGCACATTGCGAGGACTGGCAATGGTGCAAGGCCCCGAGATGGATCCCTCGGTCCGGGGAATGATACGATTCCTCTTGGAAGGAAATAATTTCAGATTGCCAACCACGACCCAGCTGCTATGGAGACGCCCAGATGACGACGATTTTGCAACAGGGCCGCACCTGGTGATCATGATGTTCATTGTATCGTCACCTGGGCATGCTGACCATGGCGCGAGCACTGCACTGGGAAAACAGCGATAGAAAAACGGTCAGGGTACTGAAGTGAGTATCTGAGCACCTACTCAGGCGACAACAGCCTGAATAACTAAACATCTCGTTCGAGGACTCTCTACTGGGTACTTAAGTAACAATGAACTCTGCCAACGTTGCTGGGCACGAAAGTTTAGTGTTTCCCTGGCCGGGTAAGCCCATGCCTGAACTGTCTCTCTCTGCCAAAATATGCGACGATGCCTTTGTACGGGTTTACTGCTAATCCAGGTACCTTTATACCTACCTGGGTACGTAGGCAGGTAGGTATGGCACTTCCTCACCAGACACGCGTGCGTGGAAGGTCTGTAATACAAAGTACCACCTCTCTTTACTTTTACGTGGTCACAAATTCTGGATAGCCCTAGGTCCGCCGTGCGGCGCCAGTCCGTTCCTGTCGCAGATACCTGGGTCTGGGCCGCCCTGCGATGGGATGCTTGTTTGAATCTCACCTGTCGAGGATTGTTCTTTACCCAGCCAGTCCGGGCGCATTTTCCGCAGTTGGCTACGTGTAGCTATTTTTGTCAACGGCTAAGTCCATGAGGCGTGGAAGGGTCAATATAATGGCTTCAGGCCTGTTGGGGTTTCGTGGGTGGCAATGGAATCACTACCTAGGTAACCACTGCCTGCCCTTGGGCCTTGTCCCGTCACCAAGCAGTAAGAGAAGTAGGTCCGCCCTATATACGACTGCTATGAGGCTTCTAGGGCTAAAAAAAGATAAGAATGTACCTAGGTAGCTTCGGGCTATGCGGTCATGGTACGGACTTATACTAGTAATATTGATTAGTGGTGTTGTTCTTAATCCGTAGACGACCCGAAGGCGTACGGTCCTTTCATACAGTAGTAAACGCTTAGAGACCCAGCGTTTACAAAAGACACAGTATTAAATTACTACTTTTAATTACTTCCTTATTAATTTATAAGTACTTACCTATTTACTATAAAGAAAATACTATTTAATAATGGTTTAATTTTTCATTTTTTAATACTACTTTTACTAAAAACTATTTACTTTTTACTTACTAGAAAATACTAAATTATGAATAATCCTTAAATTCTTATTGCAGCTACATTATAGAACGTATCGCGTTAACCGTCGTGTAAATTACCTTCTAAGAAAGTTCAAATGTTCCAGATGTCCTTTTGCTGTTTCAACCGGTACCTCGCACTCTGCACGACGACGTGTTAAAAGTTCCAAGGTTCCCAAGGCCATGGATCCAGACTCAAGGCCACCCAAGCATCCAATTTTGGGTCACGAAAGCAGCATAGACTCTACTAGCTAAGTGCAAAAAGGCTGTAATCATTCTCAATTTCAAACAATGTTAGTCTGTCGAGTCGTCCTTACCCTGGGCTTACCTTATACTGTGTTGTCCGTTTGGAGATCTCTATTCGCAGATGAAATGTCGTGAGATAACCAGGTAATCAACATGGAGTACGTGTCGGCCGTGACTTTATTTATAGCCGCTTAATCCCGAATTATATTTCTATCTTAGCTTCAGCTATAACTATATTTTTCCCCCTCCCCCCCCTCCCCCC
>MAVT02001214.1:0-15185 GCA_001702395.2 Diaporthe helianthi | reverse complement strand
ATTACTCTTATTACTCTTATTACTCTTATTACTCTTATTACTCTTATTACTCTTACTAATTTTATTAAAAATATATTAAAAGTATATAATTCAAACCCTTAATCTTTTATAAAAATGCCAGTGACCGCGCAGCGGGCACCCGACGAAGCTCATCGTCCGAAATCGTATGACCAGGGCTCCAAGAACTTTGAGCCCGTTGGTGACGTGGATGCTTTGGCGCCTAATGCCTACTATCTGCAAAGGATCGACGACGAATTTCGGAGGACGTATGCCGTCAGGGAATAGATTAAGTATGGTCTCGGAGAACCTCCTGGTTCTCTATGCAAAATTGTGTATAGACTTGATTCACAGGAAGCACCTAGACCTAGACTGAACCATCATAGCTTTCAACAGGCACACCCTACCCTAGGGTCCACACCACCAGGTACTGCTTGTCAGGAAGCACCACCCTGTTGTCCGACAGCGAGCCACAGATCGACGAGGACTACCTAGGTATCCCAAAGGCAGCACGCTCAATCCTCTCTGAGTGTTTCTTCCAAATGCCGAGTCTAGTTTGAAACAAGTCCAAGATAATACTCCACCGTGTCCTTGACTTGCGTCTCGAAGCTCTTGAACCGGAAGCCAAACGCCTTCTCCGCCTTGGAACCCTCCAAGTGCAGCTTGATAGTCTGCGTCGGGACCTCCTCAGGAAAGACCTTGCCAAAGTGCGTCTTGACGACTTGGCGCGGGATCGCCCAGTCGGTTTTCTCGCTGTCGAGCAGATACTTGCCCGGTGCCACGGACGGCTTCAAAGCCGCTACATGGGCCTTGGAGACGTCGTCAATGTGGACTGAGATGGTCAGCAGGGGCCCAGTAGGCTTGCCCATGAGGTGGCCCAGCAAGATGGCGTTGGAACCTCGGGCGAATTCCTCTGCCGACTCCTTGAGTTTTCCAGGACCGAATACAAATGACGGTACAACAACCACGACATCAAAGGGAGGGGCCTCTGTTTTGACAAAGTTGTCGGTGGCGTCGAGGGCGAGACTCTTGCTCGCGGCGTAGGCGAACAAGTGGTGAGGGAACTGCTCTTTGCCTGTGTAATGAATGAAGTCGTCATCGCCTGAAAGCGGGCAGGTCAGCGTTTCGGGTCCAGACAATATTGTAAGATCATCCATTGATGGCGATTGTGCGTTACTAACTTTCGATGACCTCCTTGGACAGCTTCCCACTGGCATATTCGAGACTTGGAATGTATGCCGAGACAGAAGAGCAGACGACAACACGCTTTACAGTTCCCGACGCGGCCGAGGCCCGAAGCAGGCTGAGCGTGATGTCGACTGATGGCCTGAAGTAGTCCTTGTCGAAGTCCGTTGTCTGCCCGTAAAGTTAGATGACAAATATACATGTGGCCCTTTGATGACGAGACTTACTTGAACACCAATTGGGGAGGCGATATGAATCACGTAATGTGATCCTTTGACAACTTCATCAAAGGCCCCCTTGGCGGCCAGGTCAGGCAGGCACTATGAAAAAGTCGACCTTGCTGCTGAATTCGGCGGGCAAGGTGCTCTTGAGCTTGTCAGCCTGAGAGGTCTTTCTGATGATTCCACGGACGCGGTAGCCGGCTTGGAGAGCCTCCAGGGCCGCGCCGTATCCCAGGAATCCGCTGATTCCAGTGATCTGTGCATCTTGTCAGCGATTTTCATCGAATGCGGGGGTCGACAGATGCATCGGCTGAAGCTCACCGCAACAATTTCGTCGGCCATGTTGTTCTAAAGTTGACGATTGCTGTGTGTTTGTTCTCTGATGATTCGGTATTCTGTGGGTGGTTGACCAGGGACTCGACGTTTGGAGCGGACAATGGTTTCAAAGCTCTGGGAAACGGGGTTCTGGATGTGCTTGGAGATATATGTACGGACAGTATCTACTTAAGTACATAGGCCGGTGTGTAATTCCACACGGGTAGAACAGAGGGCCATGCACACGGCCCGGAATGGCGTGACCTGCAAGTGTCTTACCGTTCTCACAAGTGACGGGCGGAAACATGTTATACCCGGCACGGAGCATGATTACACCGACTTTGGACTTCCGATGGATTGATTTCCTAAAAGAATACATGATTACCTGTTGTGGATCATTTTAATTTCCCAGGCTCAACTTCCATGGTTGTGGGCACAACCCAGCGCACCTAGCAAAGCCAAAGCGACCAGTTGGACAAACTTGGTCACAATCATTAGTTCTTCAACATTTCTCCTGGACGTCGGCCAAAGCTTCAATCTTTGTCTACCTAGGTGAAACTTTTGTGACTAAATTGCTCATTGAGCTCAGACAGCACTCAACACGCATCTCGTCATGGCCAACGACGTATCAAGTCACGAGAAAACATTGCATCGTTCAATTCCGTCATGGCGCCTTGTCTCTTCGCAACAACACGTTAACAAAGAGATAATTGACCATTTCTATGCAGGAAGTGGAACGCTCGAGGATCCCTACCGGGTAGAATGGCTGGACAACGATCCCATAAATCCACTGGGCTACCCAAACTGGCACAAGTGGAGCATCACCCTGATCATGGCTCTGTCGACGCTGTCCATCACCTTCGCCTCGTCCGGCCTCGCAGGTGCAGCGCCCCAGCTCGAACAATACTTCGGCGCCAGCGCCCAACTCGTCACAGCCGATGTGTCCCTGTACGTCCTTGCCTTTGCTCTGGGCCCGGCAGTCTGGGGTCCACTGTCCGAGGTGTACGGGCGCCAGGTCATCTTTGCCACCACATACGCAGGCGTGACGGTTTTTGGGTCTTGCGTGTGCGCCAGCAACAATATCGCGACTGTTTTGGTTCTGCGCTTTATCTCTGCTGCGTTCGGTGCTTCTACCATCACCAACGCTGCCGGCGTCATCGCTGATCTTTTCGCCCCCAACGAGCGCGGTGTTGGTAAGTAAGCTGTCCTCCAGGTGCAACTTTGTCTCGCTTGCAAGTGCCCGAGGATTGATCACTTGAAAGTGCTCGTAGTGTCACGTTATGCGACCCGTAGCAAGGGGTGACATTTGGACCACGGCTGACAATACGCACAGCCGGAATCGCCTACGTTTCTGCTCCATTCCTGGGGCCATGTATTGGTCCCATGGTCTGCGGATTTCTTGCTGAAAGCGCAGGGTGGAAATGGGTTGCTGGGCTCATCGCTATGCTCACTGGTATCTTCTGGATATTGGGCCTCCTGATTGTCCCAGAGACTTACGCACCAGTTTTATTGAAGAAAAGAGCGGCCAAACTGAGTAAAATCACTGGCAAGGTCTACATTAGCAAATTGGACGCAGGACAGGCACCAAAGTCTATGCGCGAGAATCTCAAGGTGGCTATTGTAAGACCTTGGATTTTTCTGATCCGAGAGCCGATCGTGTTGTTCTCTTCCATCTACATTGCCGTCAGTAAGTACAATTCCAGAACTCATATATAAACTTGCAGACAAACCCGTCGATACTGATTAGCTTGCCATCATAGTCTATGGCACACTGTATCTATCTTTTGCTGCTTTCCCTATTGTCTTCGCAGGGGAGCGAGGATGGAGCCAAGGCTTATCTGGGCTGTCCTTCGTCGCTATCATGATCGGTCAGCTCCTAGGGATGGTCTATGCGGCCTTGGATACGGCACGATACAAGAAGGTTGCACAAGGCTCCCCTGGTGGTCGTGCCCCTCCTGAAGCTTGGTTGGCACCGTCCCTAGTCGGCGCCGTTGCCCTCCCAGTAGGACTTTTCTGGTTCGCATGGACCAATGGGGACAATATCCACTGGGCTGTCAGCCTTGTTGGAATCATGCCTTTTGGATTCGGGCAGGTTCTGGTGTTTCTGAGCATCAATCAGTACCTAATCGACGCATATTCTGTGTATGCTGCCAGCACTCTGGCAGCAAATGCTAGTGTCAGGGCTCTGTTTGGGGCGGCATTGTCAGTCAAACTCCGCCATTTTGTGTTTCTCTCCACCGTTCGAGACGCTGCTGACAAGTACTTATCCACAGTCCCCTTTTCACGACTCCCATGTACAACAACCTTGGCGTACATTGGGCTTCATCCATACCCGCGTTCCTAGCTCTACTCTGTCTTCCATTTCCCTTCATTTTCCATCGTTACGGGTTGGAAATTCGCAAGAGGTGCGAGTACTCTGCCGACGCAATGCGAATCACGGAGGAAATGGCCAGGAAGACCATCTCAGAACCCGGACCCGAACCGAAGAGTTGATATAACAGGTCTTCACTGCAGTGTTACTCTTCGACTCTCGGGCCTAATTATAAATGATGTGTTTCACACCAATTTCATGCGAATAAATCATATTGAAATATCCTGCAGCGAAGTATGTAGGTAGTGTTGGAGCTCATCAAACATCGCGTGGCAGCACGTGTGAGACTTTAGAAACATCAGCTACCACCTGCTTAGTACTTAGTACATAGTACTATAGTATGGTCCACATATGTCTGCCTAAGAAAATCGGATGCCCTAACTAAGATCATTTCGCAGTGACTTTGGGAGGATTAGGACAGATTCCAAGGGATCTGAGCAGGGTATTGCTGTGAGGTTAACAGTGTCTTAGGTACATATTTGATTAAATATTCTAAATATTTGTCACTTAAATCTTCCAATGTTTGTCACGAATCTATTACCGTCTCTTATCCGTTTTCGGCGAATATCATGGCCAAAGATTGAGCGGTCACCAACTATGCATTACATTATGGACTGTAATTTTGTGGCCTCTGTTTTGAGTTCCCTGTGCGCAGACATTCAATTCCGTGTCGAATCAAAAAGACCCACGATTCCGCTATCTTCAGGGTAGAAAGTCTCGATGGCCGCATATGGTACTAAAAATAGGTAGCCATGATCAGCTCCGAATCCTGATATCGAGTTGCTGCCTCTCTGGAACCATATTACAGCATGTCAGGGCGTGGCAAGCTATTAACCGAGTTCGGCAATGGCATGAACTTTCGTCGGGTACTTCCGAGCAACCCCAGCAATATCCTCATGCATGCTTACATTGTACCTAGGTACCTCATGCATGCTGACACCGCGGCCGAAACCTTACCCGATCGCAAGGGTAGCACGCGGGAGAGGATCTATCCGCCCGTTTCCCTGTTGACCCGAACGCCCAGTCTAGCTGCATTCAGCCTACGGCTGCCGGCTCAGGATGACAGCAGACATGGGCACATTCTGCTCCGATATGGTGTCAATTATGTCCCCTGGCCTCTAGGCCGGTCATAGCCGGCCAGTAAATCTCTTTCCATAGTCGGCAAGATGACGGTGCGTTTATCTGACTGATGAGCTGTCAAGCTAGAGGCTGCAGTTGAGATGTCGTCGACTTGAAGACGAAGGGGAACTGGGTGGCTATCTAACTTCTAAGCCCATCTTACTATGCAAGTTGGGCAAAAAGGAAATCAGACACCAAATGAATCGTCATGCATAGAAAAAGATCAGGAGATTGTCACTAGATTCATAGTGATGACCCTGATATCCCATGGGATCTCACTGTCCGAGTGGGCTCATGCAGGCGTGCTGCCATATTCTCCAATGTGAGGATGCTGGTGATTCTGTTCTGCCAAGGTAACATTGGGAATGATGACCGACGTATGTTGTGATTTGAGAACCATAGCTTGTGTGGGTAATAAATTGCGATAATTGCGAATACGCATATGGTTTTCTTTTTCTTGTCGTGTTGCAAGTGAAGGCCTGCCGCCTGCCGATCATGGACCTACCCAAGCTCGTCACAACCTCTTGTTAGTCTTCACCTGGGCAATGCAACTTTAATTTCAGACACCCTGCCGCGCCAGAAAACTGGACGTTTTTTGATTTTCGTTCCTGGAACATGGCCAACATATTCAAGCACTCGGACTCCAATATCGTAACAAGTCTTGTGGCAGCCGGACTTCAAGTCCTAACACAACAAGACGAAGAATACGCAACACGCCAGAAAAGCTACTGGTCCAAGACTGCCAGACTAGCCCCGAGCTGTATTGTACGTCCTCGATCTGCAGACGAAGTATCCACCACCGTCAAGATCCTCGTTGCTGTGGATCAGAAATTCGCCGTCCGCAGTGGTGGTCACACGCAATTCGCCGGTGGTAACAACATCGAGGGGGGTGTTACCATTGACCTTGGACAGCTAGACTGGACAAAGTTTGACGAACCCACCGAGACTGTCGATATCGGACCGGGCGGTCGTTGGCGGCAGGTATATGGTGAGTTGCAGAAGCATGGAAGAACCGTCTCTGGTGGAAGAGACGGGAATGTCGGTGTCGGAGGCATCCTGTTGGGAGGGGGCAAGACGTTCTTCACAGCCAAACGTGGTTTCGGATGCGACGACGTCGTTGCATACGATGTTGTCTTGGCTGATGGCCGGCTTGTGACTGCGGATGCTACTCACAATGAGGATCTCTTCAGATGTCTCAAGGGTGGTGGCAATAACTTTGGCATCGTGACCAGCTTCAGGATGCACGCCATTCCGAGCCAATCAATCTGGGGCGGCTTGAACGTCTTCCCGAAGCAAGTGGCTCCAAGAGCGATCCAAGCTCTCGTCAACTTCACCGAGAATGTGCACATGGACGAAGACAGTCACCTGCTGTTCATCTTGACTTATACTGGTCTGTGCACCACCCTTCTTCTATCTGTGTGCGTGATCTGTTAACTAACTCGTAGATAGTACGTTGATCCGGAATTTTTCGAAAAAGTATATGCAGTGCTGACTCTACTTCCTGACTTAGCCTCAGTTCAAAGAGACTGTGGTCGTTGCCGCCTATGTCCAAATTGCCGGTGTTGAGAAGGCACCGGCGTATGAGAACTTCCTCCGTTTGCCCGCAGTCATGGACACAACGAAAATGACGACCATCAAAGACGTTGTTGATGATTATGACTTTGCGCCGTTAGACCATCAGTAAGTGTTCTAGATGTCCTCCGAAGCTTGAGGACGAGCTTCATCTTGCCAATTTTACAAGTCATCACATCAATGCATCGTTGCTAACTCATCAATCCCAGTGGTATCTTCTTCACAGCCACTTTCAAGAATGACGCCAAAATTGTCACGAAAGCATCAGAGCTGCACGATGTTTTGGTGGAGCAGCTGCTGTCACTCATTCCGGATGGTGATTTCATCACGCAATGCTTGGTCCAGCCACTCCCTGTTCACTACGGCCAAAATTCAAAGGCAGCTGGCGGTAATATCATGGGTGTCGAGAATCAGTCCACCAATGGCCTTTTATTTGTGGCTGTGGTCATGGTAAAGACCGCTGAGCAGGAGAAGTTTGCTTACCCCAAGGTCAAAGCGTGGATTGCTTCTTTGAAAGATTTCGCGGAGACAATAGAGAACGGAAACCTGCCTTGGATCTATCTCAACTATGCTGATAGTAGCCAAGAGGTGCTTCAAAGCTATGGCGAGGACAATGTGCGGAGGATGACGGATGTGGCGGCCAAGTATGACCCAAAGCAGGTGTTCCAGAGGCTTTGCTCAGGAGGATTCAAACTCAATGCAAGGAAGCACTGAACGGTTGGTGCACTTGCTGCTCCAACATTGAATGTTCTATTCATGTTCTCCAAGTCTGACATCAACGGGGGAGGTGACGGCATCCGCCAGGTATATGTATCAGATTCCTGGGATATAATGAATCTACAAAGTCCTTAGATATCCACTCATCGCAGTTTCAGTAGTTTGCTGAGGGCTTTGAGAAGTACTTAGTGAACCAAGTACAAGTAGTCAGGCAGTTTCAGACTCTAATTGCCAAACCCACAAAGGTCAGCAAAAGCTGGACGGTTGAATGATGTATACTATGTGATGAGTCTATTGATATGACAGGAGATAGAATAGGTATGCGGAATATAATGAATACAAATATTGTTGAAGAAGAAAAAGAAGTAGGTGCAGGAAATGGTCGAGCACCGAGTTTATACCAGACCACAACTTGAAATGAACTTTCCAGAACCCACCTCATTTCCTACACAGCCTACCGTCCGCCGCCACTTCCCACATCAAATCATTGCCCACAGCAGTATTAGACCACAGCAGATGCTCTGGGTCGTACTTCGACTTGATATCCTGTAGCTCAGCGTAGTTCTCGCCAAAATAATCCCACTTCCAGTCTGGATCGTCGTACAGCCCTTCGTTGAGATAGCTCCCACCGCCCGGTGTCAAGGCCTTGAAAGCCTCATGCCACTCATTCACCTGGGCTTGATGAGTCTTGATCACATCCCAGCTTGCATCTGACGCCAGTTCCTCGCCAAAGTTCAAGAGGAACAATGAATCCCGCCATGCCGGGAGAACAGCATTCCAACCTTCCTGGTTACCGACGTGTTTGTGCGTGACATTGGCTGCTACGAAGACGAACTCAACATTGCTGTTGGCGTCCGAAATCTCCCGCAAAGTGTGGACGAACTCGGCTGTGCGATTTCGTATAAGATTGCGTGGGATTAGGCGAGAACCAACAGTGAGGTTGGTTGCCCAGGTGGACGTCCCACCAAAGTAGTCGTAGTGGTCTGCAAAGCTGTCTTGGGCTGCTGTCTCGTTGTAGGCCACCGTGATATTGAGTCGTTGCAGGTCCAGGTAGAAAGGCGCCAGAGCAGCTGTCAACTCGGCGGCAGTTGCATCAGGAAGAGTCGCAAAGTCAAGGTAGAAGAGAGAGCTGGTCATTGTGACCGCCGTCTTCAAAGTAGGATAGTCGACGTCTAGGATGAGCAGATGCTTCAGCCATGCCGTGATGGCCAGCCAATACGATTCTGGCTCCGTGTTATAGAAGAGTAAAGACGAGCCAGCAACCGGACCATCTGGATGCGCCTTGATCGTGACAGAAAGAACAATGGCGTAGTTTCCTGATCCGCCACCGCTGAGTGCCCAGTAAAGGTCCTGATTGAGGGTGGGGGAGTCCGTCAGGTGTTGGCCGTCTGTAGTAATAACCTCGTACTCCAAAGCTTGATCAGCACCCAGGCCATAAGCCGCTTCCAAAGGCCCATGGCCACCCCCCGGAAGCCAGCCTCCAGCAAGTCCAACGGTGGGACATCCTCCCCCGGTCACACGGTATCCATTCGCGCTGGCGGCGCTGTAAGCTTCGCTGACTTCCACACCAGCGCCCACCTTGGCGGCTGGGCCTGTGTAGGATGCACTTGTGTAGTTGGTGAATGACAGGCTCTTCAGGTTGTGTGTCCAGAGAGCAAGAGCACCCTTTCCGGCCGAGCGACCGAGATAGTCGTGGCCAGTATTCTTGAGCACAAGGCGTACGTTGTTCTGGCGTGCGAACTGGAGCCCTGCGATGACATCGCTTGCCGCGGACACGTTGATGGCGTATGTGGCCAGGTTGCCCTCGACACAGGTAGACTGTAGCCCCTGATATGGACTGCATGTGTCGTTAAGCCAGTAAGGGGACATGACGTTGACTGGATTGTCGATGCTGCAAATTGTGCATGTTAGTTTCGCTGATGCACATGCAAGGCTGAAGCTCGCAGCGTTGCTTCGAAACACCTTGCATAAGAGTTCATGCATTAGGGTTACTTCAGAGCAACTCACAAGGGATCCACTGTGGACCAACTCTGTTTCATAGCAGAGCATTCAGTAGCCAGAGCTTTGGCTTCACTGCCGTAGCATACACTTCCTAATGGGATTCCTCGGATCAGTCTGCCCCCAACCGTCTGGTTGAGCGCGTCCCAGGTGTTTTGGTCTGGATACGCTGCATCTCCGGGCAGGTAACGGCATGAAACATTGGCAGCTGAGCGTGCTGAGTAGTGGCTCGTCTCAAGGGTGAGCCCATCAGATAGAGCAGCAGGACGTCGTATGACGGAAGGTAGACGGGCACCCTGAGCAAATGAGATACATGAGACCGCCGTCCAGGCCTTCAGAATCAAAGACACGGAGATTTTGATGGTGGCCATTTTGACGACCGTTTTCAAGTAGCTGAAAGAGAGTAGTGTCGAGACTTGCGGACAGGACCGATTTTCGAGCACGCGGACTTCATCTTAAAGTATTTGCTACGAGCCCCATCAGGGATCCATCATCAGCAGACGTTTGAAGGATCACAAGAGATTCATTGATCGCGCCTGTGGACGCTGAGAATTCCTCATACGGGGAATGAGTCTTTGACGTAGTGGAATCGAGTGGGCTGAGGAGGAAGAATCCTCCCGAGCGATATTGGCTGCTCGGTGACACCACAAAGAGGTGGTAACAGTGGGACTGCGCGATAATCCTACACCAACAAGAGACGCGGCTGAGCCTTTCAGCCTCCAGGTGTGATCGGGACCGAGGCCAGTCTACCTTGGACGGCCTATTGCATGTGGCTGACCGAGGCGGATCAGCTTAGGATTTCTATCTAGACGATTGACCGGGCGAGTCTCACGCCTTACGCGATCCTTAAGATGGCTCCCACTTTACCCAGCTACCTAGGCAAGGGTCGTATTCCAGATACCGGCTGGGAGTTGAACGATTTGAAATTCTTACTTCAGCTCAGTGCGGTAATCACATCAACCTGACCTCATGCCACAGATTGATGTAGAATTCAAGGAAATTATATACATCGGAAATCTTGCACCGAAGGCAATGTTGAGTAAATCACATAACCTAGAAACATCCTACAGCATGTTGATGCCTGTGTTTAATTTTGACTATGTTTACATCTTTGTGTGTCAAGAAGGGGGCAGTGTAAGTACTTGGTAGTTACCGCTTAGCCCTAGTCAACGTTACGAGATCTAGTATTTGCACTGCCCGCCTTGTCAATACATTGGGGGCAATTTGGGGCAGCCTTGAGAGCAAGTCAGACCCCCCCCCCCACAAGACATCTTCGCCTGACTTACTCAAAACAGTTGATTTCAGGCCTGCTTGTCCAGGCTCTGATGCCGTTCAGCCCCGTCCCCTGCCATTACGAGATGCGCATGCCTGGACACATGCAAGCGAACCTGTACCGGTAGAGTGTCATTGAGGGATCGTGGGCGCAAATTTGCGCATCACGCCATTCTATGCAACGTACGCAGCTGACTTGGTGGTGTGGAGAGCAGCATCTAGATCGATGACCCATTCAGTCCAGGGCTGTTTCCATGTTGGGGGGGGGGCACCTGGGCTTGTTGACTTCCAGCCCCGTTGTCCAGCGAGGTCGGACAAAGGAGCAACTGTATGACTAATCAGGGTCAAGTAATCATCCGGCCATATACATTGCGCCGACGGGTAATCATTGATCGTCTCGATGGCTTGATGCCCTGTATATTCCCTACATGATTATCGGCAAATACGAAGAACCTAGTCACGCGTTCGGAGCGGGCTAACACAGTCGCTTATGTTGACTGGCGACAATGCCTAGGCATTGTGGAGGGATTCAATGTTCAACCAAAGTTCCAAGGTGGTCATACCATGCGGCTCCGGGCGCTCATGTCTTGCAAGTTGGCTGGGTACCTATGTAGAAAATTTACAAGCTATGAGCCAACATTGAAGGTTGGTAGGCGGAACACTGCCGTGATTCCAATGAATACATGTGTGAGTGAGAGTGAGAATGAGAACGACGAGCATGCAGATCAATGAAAGCACGCAATCCACTTTTCTATGCACGTAATACACTCTGCAACATGCTCCCTCCTACCCACACGCGAGCCGCACGACAATTTGCAAGAGCAGCCCGACAATGCCCGACAGGCCGCAGGCCCAAGGGCTCCCAGCACGCTGGACATCGTTCGGAACGAGATCCACTGCCCTTCAGCCAAACACGTCTGCGTACGATAACGTCCACTGCTACACTGGCGGGAAGATGGCTGGCTGGAGATCCGGCATTGGACGCAAAGCTTCAAGTTGGTAGGAGTCTCACGACTCAGAGTGCTCGGGCTCCTGGCACAGGGTCGAGACAGACTTTTGATATCAAGGCATCTGCTCAGAACTTCAAGGAAGAGAAGTTCAGACTTTCAACACTGGACTTATTCAACACGCAAAACTACAGCACACATGCGCTCTTCTTCAAGGTGGATGAAGCAGAAAAGGCGAACATTGCTTATGCCTTCAAACAGGGCTTACGCCAAGCTTTGAATCAGTGCCGGCATATGCTTGGTCACCTGCAGCCAAATGAATATGGAGATTTCTCCCTTGTCACAACCTCCAAAAGTGCAGTAAGACTTGTCATTCAGTGGCTGGACGATCCGGTCACAGGTGGTTTCCCTTCTTACTCCGAGATTGAGCGAGCGAAATTCACATCACAGAGCCTTGGAGACATATCAAGACTTACCATCGAGGGGATGAGGATGGGATGCAGGCGTGCGCCAGACTCCAGGCCAGAAATGGCCGGATTCCAGCTCAACTTCATCCCGGGAGGTCTCATCTTCACCGTCCACAAGCACCACGCCGGCCTGGACATTGCAGGTACCACGAGTCTGATCCACCAGATCGCTGCCAATGTTAAACACGTCATATCGAGGACTCCAGCGCCCGACTGGGACGACAGCCTTATGGATAGGTCACGATTCATTACCTCTACCTCCGATATCGCGAAGACAAATCTGCAGCTCCCACCACCCGCTCCCGGAAGGCACCAAGCTTGGCTTCCAAATTCTTGGCTATTGTTCCACCTACCACGAAGCAAAGCCGCCGAGCTAAAACGGCAGGCCACACCTCCTGACGGGCAATGGATCTCGACTCATGATGCGGTCGTCGCATTTCTGTGGAGGGTGCTCTCGAGGCATCGCGCCAAAATCTACAAGCCGAATCTCTCGGAGCCTGCGCTACTTTTCGAGGCGATCAATATGCGAGACAGATGTAGTTACAAATAACCTCCCACAAAGACTCACGTCATGTTCCAGCCAAGACTAACAACTACGTGTGTGTTCCTACGCAGTAACTCCACCACTTCCAGCCAGATATCAGGGCAATGCTTTGAGTGCTGGGGTTTCCACCGATCAGCCCCATCCACTGACGTTAGCCGAGGTCATCACAACGGCACCTTTGCACCAACTGGCGCAGTTCATAAGGCAGATGACTACGAGCGCGACCCAGGAGAGACTAGACAAGACGCTCGAGTCTCTGGCACCATTCAAAGACAAGTGGAAGCTCCATCCTCGCTTGGACGCCATCCCGCCCATGTCCCTCGTCGTGACCGACTGGCGCAAGGCTGACATGTGCGACGCTGACTTCGGGTTCGGGCGACCTGCGGCTTTCAGACAGTTGTCAGACATCGTCATCGAGAATATGATGGTGATATATCCCCCCTTGAAAAGCAACGACGAGGATCCGGACAATGGCCTGGAAGTAATGGTTCCTTTCGAAAGTCATGCAGTTGACATGCTCAAGGAGGATGCGGAGCTTACCAGGTATTTCGAGTTTCGTGGGTTTGAGGCGTGTCCTCCAACATAAGTACTAGATATTACAGTACTTGAGTAGCACCATGCGCTGCAGTAGAGCCAGCCAGAATTGTCTCACCCGACATAACTTTTGATACACGCGGCACTGTGGGATTCGGGCAAAAGGGCTACTAGAGAAATTATCTGTGTAAAACCCGTTACACACTCAATTTTAAAGTAGCAACAATTAGCTAGTTGAAAAAGCAAACTTTAAAGACCTTTTCTATTAAGCATTTTAATGCTAAAACTATAATATAAATAATTATTAAAACATATACTATATATTTATATATTAATATATCTAATATTTAAATATTTAGATATACTAGTATAACTCTACGTAATAATAATATTTTAATAATTTAAGAGCTACAGTATCTTAATTTAAATTAATTAATTTATATATAAGTAGTATTTACTAAACTTATAAACTTAAACTACTAAGGAATTTATTAAAGTAATAAGTATGTAAATACTTTAAAGTCTTTAATAATTAGCTTTATAATATATTAAATAGCTAATAACGCCTTATTAACATTTATACTATATATATAAATACGTTTTTTATATTTAAAAAAGAAATATATATTATAATATTAGGATTCTACTCTACTTTAGTTAATATTTTCTTTAATACTTAAATTTAGTCTATAGTACTTATATAGCTTCAATATCTAACCTTTAATACTAGCTTTTAAAAACATTTATATTTATATAGTAGGTATATATAAATATAAGGTACATAATTCTAAAGGTATATAGGTATATAGGTATAATATTATAACTCTAGTTACGCCTTCTAAGTGTAAGGTTAAAAGACTTATAATTATAGTTTTTTTTAACTAAGTTAATTTAACTATCTCTTATCTTTATAACTAGGGTATAGTTCTAGGATAATAGAGAGGAAAACATTAGATATTCTTTAAACATTAGTAATTTATAAAACTTTACTGGTTAGTAAGACATTATATATTATTAAAACATTAGATATTTTTTACAGCTAGTAGCTAGCTAGTAGAATTCTATAGTAAGGGCAAAAAAAAACGCACTAGGCGTATATAAACTAGCTTATCACTTACCTAACTACTAATTAGATATTTATAAGCTTAACTATAGTAAAGACTATAAGCTATAGACTATAGAGATAATTTAGAAATTTAAAAGGTTAAGTACTCTTAAACCTAGCCCTAGCTACCTACTAGCTACCTACTAGCCGCCTACTAGCTAGTTACTAGCTATAAAAAATATCTAATGTTTTAACAACATCTAATGTTTGCTATAATATCTAATGTTTCCCTACTTATATTCCCGCTACTATATTCTCTAGTCTTATCTAGTAATACCTCTTTTTAAGCTAAGCTAACTTAATAGTATTTACCTTTCTTATACTATACTTTATAGGATTCTTAACCTTAACTTTAAGGTTCTTAAAGATTAGAATATATTAGAATTCTAGCTTAAACTCTCTTAGAGTCTCTAAGAATATATAAACTATCTTTATACTTAATAGATTTATTTATAAGTAGAAGGCTACCCTAGTATAAAGATAAACTTATTTATTTATTTATATTTTATTACTATTTATAGTAAAGCTATTAAAGCTATATATTTAGATAATAGAATATAGCTACTTTACTTAAGGTTATCTTAGTAGTAGTTTAGTTAATTACTTCTAAGTAGTTTTATAATAGAAGGTTATTATAAGTAAGCTATCTAGGATATATATCAAAAAGTAGAGCTAGAACTATAAATACTATAATAGTAGCCTTTTAATATTATCTATTTAAAGTAATTTAAAGGTCCAAGTTATATAGTAAATAGTACTTTTACTAAGTACTTAATAGCGTTAGACTAGTAGCTTATAAACTATAATAGCTTTAACCTTAA
>MAVT02001213.1:0-13797 GCA_001702395.2 Diaporthe helianthi | reverse complement strand
CCACCACCCCCCCACCCCTGACTGCCCAGTCTCGGCCCTTCCCAGCAGTTGAACATTGTAGATACTCACTACGTAGTACGGAGTACATACGTACTGTATCGTACCAGGCTCACACTTGACTTATGCACACCTACTCCATACTCGGTACATGATGAACATGTTCGTCGTCTGACCTGGTCCCCCTCGACGTGTGTATATATAGACATTCCCATCGCCGCCTCACTACCCCGGATTTTCCCTGGCTCTACACAAGTGCTCAGACCCCATCTCACCAAGCACGGGCTTCTTTTATTTTTTTTTCTTCACCTTCCGTTCCTCCCTCCTAACTTGTCCCTGTCTATTCCTGTCCAACCCGTGAACGCTGCTGGTCTCACGGCAGCTCGCCCTGATACCCCTTCACCTCAACTGCAGTCAGGCAGACTACTTCTCTGCCTAAACTGTCACCATGAGTCCGACTTTGAGCATAGACACGGACGAAAAGAAGAATGGCATCGAGAAGACCGATGTCCTTGGGGCCATGCATCACGAGGAGCCTCCCCAGCCCGTCATCGCCCAAGGCCAGGCCGTCAACCCCTTTCTGTAAGTAAACCCACGCATCTTTGGTCATCTTCGATGGCTTCATTTATTAAAAGACTGTTCAAATGGCTGACCTGGGGCCTCTCCTACCTCTCCTCTTTTAGCATCTTCGCTTGCGTGACGTTCGCCGCCGCCTCTTTTCTGTTCGGATACGACGACAAGGTCATCTCACCAATCATCGCCCTGAAGCCATTTGTAAGTATACAACATAGCACTTGAGAGCGGCATGGGGCACGAGGCTAACTTTGTCTGTCTTCCATCTTGCAGGTTGAGAAATATCAGGGAATAAACGAGGCAACAGGAGAGTATGTCTTCACGGCCCGGAATCAGTCGCTGCTCCTCTCCATCCCTCTGGTCGGGTCCATTCTCGGCGCCCTCCTCGCATACCCCCTCAACAACTACCTCGGCCGGAAATGGCCTCTCCTCATTGCCTACATCGTCTCAATCGGCGGCACCCTCCTACAGATCTTTGCCCCTAACCTGGGCGCCTTTGTCGGTGGCCGTTCCATTGTCGCCATCTCCATGGGTATCGCCAACGCAACCGCGCCCCTCTACCTCTCCGAGGTCGTCCCCGTCTCCATCCGAGGCCGTGTCGTCGCCTGTATCAACATCATGAACCTGCTCTCTGGGGTCGTTGCGACCTGCGTCGTCTTCGGCACGAGCACCCGCGAGGATGCCCTCTCGTTCGAGGTTCCCTTGGCCGTCCAGTGCGCCCTGCCGGGCTTGCTCATCCCGCCCACCCTCATCCTGCCCGAGTCCCCCCAGTGGCTCATCGGAAAGGACAGGTTCGACCAGGCCCTCACGGCCCTCCGCAAGCTCCGTGGCAACTCGGATGCCGAGGTCGCCGATGAGCTCCGAGTCATGAAGCTCTGCCAGGACAACGAGCGCTCCCTCACCAGCGAGGTGTCCTTCTGGACCATCTTTGACCGCCAGAACATCAAGCGCACCATCACCGCCGGCTCCTTCTTCTCCTTCAACCAGATCTCGGGCGTCTTCCTCTCCACCACCTACGCCACCATCTTCCTGCAGGACATCAACGTCGCCTCGCCCTTTGCCCTCACCATCATCGCCGCCTGCTGCACCCTGGCCGGCTGCTGCGTCGCCCCGATCGTCATCGAGAGGCTCGGCCGTCGGCCCCTCGCCATGGGCGGCATGGGCATGCTCTTCATCCTCGATGTCATTGCCGGCGGTCTCGCCTTCCGCATCGAGAAGCCCTCGTACGCCATCGGCGTTGCCGCCTGCTCCTTCTTGTTCAACTTCTTCTGGGGCGCCTCCTTCTACTCCCTGTCCAACGTCATGCCCTCCGAGATCCCCACCACAAAGCTGCGAAGCTACACCATGTCTTATACCATCGCCTGGGCCCAGACCACCGCCGTCATCACCACCGTCGTCGTGCCCCAGATCACTGCCGCAGACGGAGCTGGTCTCGGTGCCAAGACATATCTCGTAAGTTTGGAACCGAACCCAGCCTCGGCTTTTATCAAATTGGTTTTCTTTTCTAACTGGTTTACCATCACAGATCTTTGCCGGATGTATGCTGTGTGTCATCACCTTTGTCTACTTCCTGCTCCCCGAGACGAGAGGCAGGACCTTTGCCGAGATCGACGAGATGTACGACGCCAAGATCCCAATGTGGAAGTGGAGGAAATACGAGACATCTACGACGGCCAAGACGGCCAAGAAGATCGAGATTTAGATTCAAGAAGTAGAATAATAGTCGGGGAACTCGGTGTGTGTATTATTATGTATGATGAATAGACGAGGATACCCAGTCAATCACAAAAAGAATTTTTCATTCCAACATACATGGCAGTCGAGGAAGTGAATGCCAGGCCGTGCGTGACATTTCTTTCGCCGAAACAACATAAATGCCTCACGCTGTCAGTATGCTGTAAATTATTCCAAAGAAAAGATGTAAGCTTCGTATCAAAGCAGTGGGTGATTGATAAAAAGTTTTGGTTTCACAGTCTACTCGACCGACATTGATGCCAATGGGTTGAGGGACCGAAGCGTGTACTAAGTAGTTAGGGTTAATCCGTAGACAACCCGAATGCGCACAGTCCCTTGATACAGTGGTAAACTTAAACACCCAGCGTCTCTGGGTTTCAATGTCCTCTGCGCTCCACAGAGGCACCTGGTCGTCTCAAGAGCTTTTGCATCGAATTTCGGGGCAAATGCCTTGAAGAGAGGCATATAGCTGCTGAAAGGCGTCTTGGTGGCTGGCTCGGAGTAGAGGGATCTTTACATCGTAACATCGTAAAGATTAACGTGCGTTGCACATGTGAGGTTCCGGCGACCTCGTTGACATCAACAATCAGGCCACAGCCCTTGAGTCTCATCGAGAGCGTTTACACAGCCTTGTACCCAAGGTGTTCTGGAACGGATGATACCCACCTAGGTAGGTAGTGACCTCGAGGGCGGCGAGGGCGACTCTAAATTCACGTCTCTTGCTCCTATGAGCCACTGGGAAGAACGGCAAGGGCTCTGGGGAATTGGGATATCCTGCTCTCCAGAACTGCATGTCGCCATCCATCCTTCCCTCAAGTGCTACTTCATGGCTTGCCTCTACCCCTCGACAATGTCACTGAATTGGCAGGTCTCTGGCGGTAGTGCTTCACTGCTCAAGTGTCGTATGTTTTGTTGATCTCTGGAGATAGAATTATAAATGACAGCCCATACATCCCAATATGATGGAATCAAAAGATAAGATGGCGTTTTTGGTGGGCTGGGCGTTGATAGTCTCCTCGTCAATGGCGAGAGACTCTCGATGTCCTGGATGTTAGGAAATAAGGTCCTAAGAGAAGCAATCAGGCTCCGCATCAGACGAGAAGTATGGACCTTTTGACCGCCAAATTTGAAGGTTGAGCAGCTTCTCGGTGAAGATGGTTTTGCCGGTGAAGGCCATGGGCTCTCGGATCATGTCCACCTGCTTCCAAGGTTGTCGGCGGCCTGCGACATCGTAACACTCAAGAGGACAAGGTGGACTTTCTCCCCGGGCATGGCAGTATCAACCAACCCCAGAAAAGCCGCTGCCAGTGAGGACGATGTCCTAATCCTTCTGGCCACATGTGCAACCAAGGGGGAATAGACACGGCCATCTTCTCGCCCAACCCAACAACTCTGCAGACCGTAAAACAGGGAGCCGATCCGGAGTGGCTTGATTTTGTTTACCTCAAGGAGACACAGGTATCCATCAGGGCTGTGCAGCTTCTAAAGTTTTGAATATTCTTCGGGATAGTTTGCAGATGGGCTGTGGCAATAATGACGTTACCCACAGTGATCAGATCCAGGTGTCGTGGGTGCTCTCTTCCAAGCCTTGCTCCTTCACATCTTTCTCCCCATCGAGCTTCTTGAAGATCATGTTCTCCGCGGAGGACTTGGACATCTCCTTGGCGTACTGGAGAAAGGCCGCTGAAATACCAGGATAAGTCAAAGCCGTTCACGAGGCACTCGTGCGTTGGGTTTTCAGTAGAAGGTGTCACAAAGAAGGTACGCCTCTGACAGGCGGGTTTTGTTCATGATGATCTTCTCGTGGTCCCAAGTGTAGCAGGGCAAGTCCTTGGATATATATGTGGTGAATGTGGCATCCCGGACGAAGAGTCCATAATACGCTTTGAAGTCGACGGCAGATTTTCCGAGGACCGTCCATCCACACAGAGCCCATGGTGTTCAAGAGAGCGATCGTGCCATTCATGCCTCGAGACAGTGTTCCCAGTTCCGGGACAGCGGTACCGCAAGCTTCTTCAATCGAAAGGTTGGTAGGACCCTTCAGAGCCGCGTGAGGGCCGACTTCAAGAGTCCAGTGTGACCTTTTTGCCGCCAAAGACGAAAGAGTACCATGGCATATGTACAGACGGATGAGGACCAACCTGGGTGATACCGGTCTCGCCGATCAAGCACTCGATGTGGTCACCATCAATCGCGCAGTGCAGCGGGGAGCGTCTTCAAGACAACAGTGTCCACACCCTTCCCACGAGCGTAGCCATCGGCACCGGCATCCTACACTTGGGAACGGCTGGTAGGAGACAACATGTTCAGATTGCGAGTATAGGAACGGCACGTGCTACTGCTCGTTGATGATTATGTTTGGGAATGGCAGTCGATGAATATCGAATGACGAGACACTCTGCTTTAAAGTCCAGATCAGTGGAAAATAGATCTGAAATCGAGATTCTAATTGCTCGATAGATGAAGGCAGCAAGTCTGTCTTGGTTTTTTTCGAGAGGACACAGGCAAGAGATTAGACTGGAGCAGAGACCGGAGCAAAGGCCTGCAGAAATCAACGCGGGAGGTGTAGTGAGGTGACGAGAAGACAAAACAACAACACAGATGGTAGAGCAGAGAGCTGGTGGTGGATATGACTTGGACGTGTGAAGGGGAGCGTTGCACAACATCATCTACCGAACCTGGAGGAAGGGCAAGCAGGAAGCGTCTTGCCCATTCAAGCATACCTGACTGTTGACAGTCATGGTCCGGGACGCGAAACAAAAGGCACACATCACCGGAAGGTTTGTACAGGTGAGCCCGAAACCTGTCTGGAGCGCGACATGGAGCCAGAGCTTACTAGAAGAATTGTATATGGTCAAGGCCCAACCAAGATGCCGATCAGCTATAGGAATGATTGTTACATCTGGCAGGATGGATACCTAGATAGGCTCAGCTCGCAATGGATGGGACTGGCACCAAGAACAGTATGTCGGGATTATGGTAGACTCGGAGTGACTTGTCGTATCGACGGGGTGCGCACGGAACGGTGACAGATGCTGCGAGATGCTGAGAGGCTTGACCTGAAGGAGGAAGCGCACGCCAAGAGCCATGATGGGCAGCCGTGGGGAAACGTAATGGCTTGCAAAGTTTTGATAAGTCGGAGAACAGGGACGAATCCATTGACGTTGCGAGTGAGGAAGTCAGCCAGGGGCCACAGCAGCAGTCCTGTCCTGTCCAGCTGATTGGGCAGGGCTGACGCGGGAGCTGACTACCGCTCACTCTTTCCTGCGTCTGCAGACAGGCAGACAGCCTCTACATATCCCAGACATCAGCCACGTGGGAGAAGTCAACCGAACCCATCTGTGGTACGAAGACGTGTGCCGGGAAGTAGGATGGATGCATGCCCAGTCGTGTATTTGCTCTTGACATGTCTCTCCTATGTCTCGCTCGATGACACTTGGTGGCGCCGAACACAAGATCAATGTTGGAAAAAGATGAACATGTTACGAAGTACCTATGTACTTCGGGAAGGCGCCTGGTGGTATATAGATAAGATAACGAATCTTATCAACCACATAGACTACAGTATGGAGTAGGCAGGCGGCTCTTTCCCCCGACGCGGGCTTACACATGGCCGCGCAGCTAAGGAAATGGCTGATGTCAGCCACAAATCAGCCACAAATCAGCCAGCTCCCTGGCCGTAATGTGTGGCAGGCACCCGTCTAGAAACTCAGTCGGTCCAACACGTCTCCGTCCTGTGGGGCAATCTTCCCGCCTTCGTCCTTCGTCCTTCGCCCTGCTTCCTATCCTTCCATCAGCCATTGCCAGCCGATGCTAAACACCAAACTCAGCCACAGCAGTCGGAGCAACTCGCCGACGGCTGCGTCCTCGGAAGCTGTTTCCAATTTGTCCGCCATGTTGAAAGAATACAGGAGGCCAAGAGGATAAGAATCCTCAGACCTGCTCGCCTGATGAGAAACATGACGATGATGATGATGATGATGACAATAATATTCATGCTAACAGACATTTCGCAACACTCGCACCACCACTGAACAGATCAATACAGCACGATCAATGTCGGCACCCACCCAGACAATCCTCTTCCTCGGCGCCACCGGCGGCTCTGGCTTCTCGGCCCTGCGCAGGAGCATCGCAGCCGGCCACTCGTGTGTCGCCCTCTGCCGCACGCCCTCACGCCTGACCGACAAGCTGCCCGAACCTCAGCGCTATGCCCCCAACCTGCGCATCGAGCAGGGCAATGTCGTCGACCCCGAGGCCCTCGCCAGGTGCCTGGTCCGCCCAGACAACCCCAACAGCCCTGCCTCCCTCGTCGACGCCGTCGTCTTCACCATCGGCGGCGCCTTTGATTTCAAGAGCATGTCCAACGACCAGCCCCACGTCTGCGAGCACGGCATGAAGGCCCTCATCGCCGCCCTGCACGACGCCCGCTCCAAAGCCGGCGCCACCGGGGACCCAACCATCATAGCCGTCAGCACCACCGGCATGTCCGATCACGGCCGTGACTACCCCATCTCGCTGTGGCCCATCTACGGGCTCATGCTGAAGCAGCCGCACATGGACAAGACCGCCATGGAGGCCCTGATGTTCGGTAGCGGCGAACCTTTTACCGTTGTGCGTGCCAGCCTGTTGACCGACGGCGACGAGAGCAACAAGCGCATCCGCGTGGGCGTCGAGGACCCCAAGGCCCACAAGCTCGAGAGCAAGGAGATCGGCTACACCATCTCGCGGGAGGACGTGGGCAAGTGGATCTTTGACAACCTCGTCGCCGGCGACGCACGCAGGTGGAGGGACAAGGTCGTTTCCATCACCTACTAACTATGTTGCTTGTAAGCTCGGGGATGACACGGCTTGCCAGCCAAGGGTGTTTGTTGTTTTGTTTCGCGCGGCTACATACCTCTCCCTCCATGCAGGGTTTCCTTTCGAGGTTCCACTCAGGGCTGTTGTCCTCGGACCTAGTAGATTCTTGCCTGTCGAGTTTAATCAATGTTAGAGCGAGGAGATGATGAAATAAAATACACAGTATCTGTTCACTTGGCAGGCATCTGCTTCCATCGAGCTGGCGACGACATGACAATCCTCTTCTGATCACAAGAGAGATACAGTCAGGGAACAGCGGACAGTCAGACCCGGCCTGGGAACAGGCCATGTTGAGTCGTCTGTCTGCCTTGTGCTTTCGACCTGGAATACGTACGAAATGACAAATGCACTGGTACGTTGGGTATTCAATGTTCATGACTGCACCTACCCCAGCCCCGTCCTCAGCCGCAGCTTATCCCGGGCGGCAAGAATGCACAGTAAAGCGCGGCTGTAAATGCAAGTAACGTAACGCCCGTTTGATCCCGCAGTCCCACAGTACCACAGTCCCGTTCGAACTCGCTGTCACCAGAGAGTCACGTCGGAGTGGGCTGCCGTGGGGAAATAGCAGCTCAAACTGCTCGGCCGTATGAGCTATGTTGTTGGTGTTACTTCACCTCGGCCGGGCTGTATGTGGCCTGCTACAAGGCCGACTCCAAACACCAACAACTGCTCTCAAAGTTCTGCACCGTCACATCACCACCAGTCGTTTTCGACCAACTGCTCGTCTGCTGCAGGGGTGCCTGCCGCATCCTGTCCTGTCATTGGGTCGTTGGTTTCGAAGACCCTGAACGGACCCATAGGCAGTCACCAACAGGTCCCTCCAAGACGCGCTGAGGACCAGCAGTTCGTCATGACTGCCGCCATCAAGACCAAGGTGAGTGAAGAGCAGGCCAGTGACTGACTGGCCTCGGACCGTCCCTCTCCACCCTACAGCATATAGGATTGATGTTTGTTGGTTGTACCCTGCACTGCATGCAGTCATGTTTCAAGACCGAGTGAATGGGAGAGCTCCTGACAGGCTGACTTGTCGACGGCTCGTCGCGTCTCCCAAACTCTATTTTGGAGTTGGGAGAGGGCGTGCATGATGACGGGCTACCTGCTTCTTCTACTCACTGCGCCCACCACAGCCTCATCTACCCTATTTGATATATTATATACATGGCAAACAGCCCTCTTCTGTCTGCCTCTTCCCTCCTTTTGCCTTTGCCCTTCATAGATTTCCTCTCCAGCACACTCAACCCCAGTCCTTTCTAATTCCCAACAGTCTCTTCGTTCTTTAATTTAGTTTGCTTCCCCATTCTTTTGCCGCAATCGTCAGACCACCTAAAATCCCCATTATTTCACATTAACCCCTTGCTCGGCCATGATGCCATCCATGTCCCCCCGGGCTCTCCTGACCGTGGCGCTGGCCGCCACTGCTACTGCCATGCCCACCACCACCACCACCCTTTCTGGCACCCCCAGCCTGAGATACCGGCGACAGAACAGCTCGGCGGCTGACAGTGCTCAGAAGCTGTTCGTAGGGGGTGGGCCTTCGGGCATCGTTGGCGCTGCCGACTTCGACGGCGCCTCCTTCAACCTCGTGGCCAACGACTCGACCGCGGGCACCTCGGCCAGCTGGATGGCGTTCAAGGAGCCAAACCTCCTCTACGCTGTCGAGGAGAACAGCAACGACACCAGGCTCTTCAACGTATGTCCCCCACCTCGTCCTCGTTTCCTCCCACTTTCTAGAGTGCACCCGCTGACGGCTGGTCCAGTTTGATGCTGCCACCAACGAACTCAAGTTGGTCCAGACTGCCGAGGGATCTTCCGGGGTCGTCTACCTCGAATTCAACCAGGAAAAGACCGTCATGGTTGGTGCAGCCTATGGCCAGGGCCAGATCGACGTGTGGGATGTGTCGGCTCCCGACGGAAGCCTCAAAGTAAGAAATATATCACACCCTATCCACCGCCGTCAGCGGGTGATGCGCGCAAATTTGGGGCCACCTTCTGACAAGCTCTACAGCTCCTCAAGCAGATCCCTGCAGGTGGCACGCCGGGTCCTGTCGCAGGACGCCAGGACAGCTCTCGTAAGCCACCAACCTACCTACCTCCACACCCCCTCTCTCGTGTGTACACGAGCCCCGTTTCCCTCGCTGACAGCAGACCCAGACCCTCACCAGGCCCTCCTTGAGCCCAGTGGCCGCTTTTTTGTCGTCAATGACCTTGGCACCGACTCTATTCTCGTCCTCGACAGCCAGAACGATTTCAACATTTCCAACCGTGTCACCGTCGAGGCCGGCAGCGGTCCGCGCCACGGCGCTTTCATCCCTGCAGGCGCCGAGAAGGCCACTCACTACTTCTTGGCTTGCGAGATCACCTCGGTGGTCAAGGCGTTTGAGCTGACATACACGGGGGACAACCTGGAGCTCAACGAGGTTCAGTCTCTCTCCTCCTTTGGTGCCGACTTCCCACCTGCCGACCCCGAGACTGCCGCCGCGGGCGAGCTGGTGACCAGCTCGTGTGGCAAGCACCTCTACGTGTCGAACCGGCTCACGGGCAACGCCACTGACAGCATCTCACACTTCTCCATCGACACAAGCAACGCTGCCGCCCCGCTGGCCTTTGTGGACCAGATCAGCTCCGGCGGCCTCGTCCCGCGCATGTTCTCAATGGCTGGCGACGAGAGCGTGCTGTTCTCGACAAACCAAGACGGTGAGAACGGCTTGCTGGCGCTGGCAAGGGACGCGAGCACGGGCAGCCTGACCGAGGCCCCCGTCGCCAGCCTCCATGTGGACAAGTTTGGAGGACCCACTTTCGGGCCTCAGTTTGTGATGGAGCTCGCCAAGACTGGAAGCAAGTCTGGTACAAGCATTGCATGTTGATTCTTGCTTGCCATTTTTGCCGGGCTGATAATTCCCTTTTTCTTCTTCTTTTTGGTCTGGTAGCATGCACAATCTCTAGAGAATGGGCCACAAGGCCTGGCTGGCTGTCAGATACCCCGATGAATGCACGAACTCATGCATACACTCTGGTCCGGTTCTTGTGTGACACTTGTGCCTGGCGTAATTGCAGCGCGCTACAAACTCTATCGTGACGTCCCCGGGAAGACAGATTAGGAAATGCCGTGGAGAGGGACGGTGAAGAAAGAAAGAGTCAGGCATGCCAGCTGCAGCGATGGGTTCCCATGCACTTTTCTTGGCTCACACGATGGGGTCTGTCGACACTTACATCTAAAGATTGCACATCAATTTTCAAATTTTCAATAGTGTTGCTGCCGGATAAGCTAATGTCCCGGCGTGATTTGTCTCCCGAATTACAAAGGAGTGCCGACTGGCAGCCGATCACGGAGCCGGGCCGGAGTCTCCATTGTAGATCTACTCGCCAAGCGCCGGCCGACCTTAAACATGCACGGCCCGTCCTCACCATCTCACATCTCACATCAAAACAACCAACCAACCAACCAACCAACCAAATATGCACGTCTAGACAGTCTCATTCATTGAATCAGACCCTCACCACCTCTTGGAACCTTGTACCACTTGTCAGGCCAGACTGTGCAAAAAAAAAAAAAAAAAAAAAAATGTCGCCCTACGCGCCAAAGGTGGGCGACGCCATTTCCACCCTCGACACCCCGTCCATGATCGTCGACCTCGACCTGATGGAGGCCAACATCTCCAAGCTCATGTCCCAGCTCCTCCCCACCCGTGTCAAAATCCGCCCTCACCTCAAGACCACCAAGTCCGCCGCCCTCGCCCGCCGCCTCAATGCTGCCGGCGCAAAGGGCGGCTGTGTCGCCAAGCTCTCCGAGGCCGAGGTCATGTGCGCCCTGGGCTTCGACGACCTGTTGATCACCTGCGAGATCGTGGGCCCCCAAAAGGTACGGAGGCTGGTGGATCTGTTCGCCCGCCACCGCAGCCTGAGGATCGTGGTGGACGACGCGGGCGCCGCGACGGCAATCGACGATGCCTTGCGGGAAGCAGGCTTCACCGAGGACGACGCCATCATGACGCTGATTGACCTTGACGTCGGCCTGCACCGCACCGGTGTCAAGCCCGAGGGCGCTGTTGGTCTGGCGAGGCACGTCGCCGGCCTAAAGCACCTGCGGCTCATCGGCGTCCAAGGCTACGAGGGCCATCTGCAGCACGTGCACGGGCTCGACGAGAGGAAGCGGCTGTGTCTCGAGAGCATGGCCATCCTGACCGGCACGGCCGAAGAGCTCCGGGCCCAGGGCCACAAGATCGAGGTCGTCACCACCGGCGGCACTGGCACCGCCGAGTTCTGTGTCACAGTCCCCGGCATCACCGAGGTGCAGCCAGGGAGTTTCTTGTTCATGGATACCGACTACCGCAATGCCGTTGGTTCTTTCTATGGCAACAGCCTGACCATCCTGTCGGCTGTCCTGAGCAGGCAGGGGCCCCGCACCGTCACCATCGATTCTGGGCTCAAGTCTCTGACCACCGACAGCGGCCTCGCCGAGGCCAAGGACAAGCGGTACGCATATGGCGTCCTGGGCGACGAGCATGGCAGTCTGACCTGGGAGTCCGGCACCCCCGACCTCAATGTTGGTGACCGGGTCGAGATGATCCCCAGCCATATTGATCCCACTGTCAACCTGCATGACGTCTACTATGCTTACAGGAAGGGTGTGGTGGAAGAGATCTGGGCGGTCGACTCTCGAGGCAAGGTCCAGTGATCACCGATACAAAGCAACAATGAACCTGGCCTGGTGGGAGCTGTCGTGTTGATGCAGACAGACGGCAAAGACATGGACCATGGGCCTTGGTTGTTTCACGACTCTATGAGCATCCGGGAGGAATGGTGGTGGGGTCGGGCCAATTCGTGCCAGAAAAGGTGAACACGACTGCCTCAGCTGGGCTCTTCAGTCCAGGACAGTGTCGTTGCACGTTGATTTATCAACGCCCCCCCCCCCACCCAAACATAGCATGTGCTTATCCGAGCCTCGGGTCACAAAGTAGTAGCATGCCCGGGTTCTCGAACAACCCATGGAATCATCAACTGAAGCCTTTATCACAGCTGGCACTGCTGGATTCTCAATGCAGATGCACTCACTGGGATGCGTTTGTTGAACACCTGGGGAAAACTGAAATGAGGGTCGGATAATCTTGTTTTTTTTGGGGGGGGGGGGGTGAGCTGTGACTGGCAAGATAGAGTGGTTTACTGCCTTAGGTAGGTAGACAAACTCGGCTGGATGATGCAGGCTCCCAGCTCTCAATGCTGCGATAGGTCATAGGCTGAGTGCCTATAATTCACATTATACATTAGATTGTTATACAATAACACATGTGACATGCCCATCAATCCAGTCGGATAGGATTTCTCAATCATGCAGCAACACCTGATGCTGCTCACCTGGGCATGAATGATCCAGGCCGGAGACTGGGCTTATGATCCAACAACGGCACCCGAGTCACTCAATCGCGGTTGGGTCATAATACCCGGATATATGTAAGTGCTATGGACACTGGTGCTTTTCTTCTGGTGGTGACTTTGTGGGCAAAGTACCTAACAACTTCAGCATGAAATGGCCCAGTACCTAAGTAACATTTGAACTGCCGCCCTTCATTCATGCCTGCTCACATACAATCTGTGACTGTATATTTTCCATTTTCAATTCACATAAGTCACACCAGTCAGCGTCTAGGTCCATTTTGTTACGTCTAAATTTGTTTCAAGGGAGTGTAAAACTAGAAACTATTACTGCGCAATAATCATAAATCACCGTGTGTTTAACATATCTATATAAAAGGAGGCCCTTTCTCAGCCCATACTACTCTTTAATATTACTAAAGTAAGACAATTCCAAGAATCAGCACAAGAGGAGTTTCAAATCAACCACACCAGCATTAAAAAAAAGATACAACCAAGCAGTAGAAGACCATTCCTTCCACACAGTCGTTCTGCAAACAGCTATCTTCACATCTGTCTCATTAACCAACAACCAAGACTTCAGACTTGCCCACACTCTTAACATCATAAAAGAAAGTCTACCAGAGTTGACTACCCTAAGGTAACCCGAGGACAACAGCCCAGGTGCTTGCTCTTTTATAAGCCTAGCAACTACCCCTTAAGGCAAGATGTCTTACTATGCAAAGTGCACGGGAGACAACTGCATAAACAGCGGCAGGTATTTTGCTTGTGATATCAAAGGCAAGATGGTCTGCTGCGGCTCCTACGCTAGGACGGTGTATAAGGGCGCTGACTGAAGCCTATTTAAGTGTGTGCAATATCCTCTCCCTAGAACCTATCCGCCATGATAGAGTCATGGCTAGCTTTTTAGGATTCTAGTGTTGAGAATTTAGGGGAGGGGAAAGAAAGGAGACATAGGTATGCATGTAGATCTAATGAAAGTTTTAACTTGAAATCGTGTATATATTATATTAACTACCTCCTTATATCCTTTACTAGCTTATACTAAAGCTAGGGGCAAGGCTCACGCCTAGGTCTAGGGGCCTTCTACCCCTAACTTTATATATAACTATTTAGGTATATAGAGCGTATAAGCAAGGATAAAAGAGTTACTCTTAGGTAATATTTAAGTTAAAAGAAGGAGGATTAATTATACTAAAAACTCTTTATAAGAGGGGGTATTTATTTATATAG
This sequence comes from Diaporthe helianthi, assembly GCA_001702395.2. Lineage (NCBI taxonomy): Eukaryota > Fungi > Ascomycota > Sordariomycetes > Diaporthales > Diaporthaceae > Diaporthe > Diaporthe helianthi. The sequence continues at coordinate 30 of MAVT02001213.1, read as the reverse complement.
TCTATATCTAGGGCTAGTAAGTATCTCTAA
>MAVT02001212.1:0-15202 GCA_001702395.2 Diaporthe helianthi | reverse complement strand
AAAACGTTACTATAAAATTTCTTATATAGTAAAACTTACTATATTTATAAAGATATTTTATATTTTATATTTCTAAAGATACTTACTATAATTCTTGCTTATTAGAGGAACTTAAAGAATAGAAATAGTTAATATAAATTCTATCTTTAAAATTACTTTTAAAACTGTAAGTACTTTATATACTAATATAATCTTATAATATTAATCTAATAGCTTGGTTTATTTTAAATAAATTAATAGTCTTTAGTATTTAGCGGTTTTTTAAAAAAATAACCTTTATTACTTTTTATATTAAACTTCATGAAAATAATAGTAAATTAATATTATTACAATTATTAAGTTTATAAGTATATATTAATTTAGGAGTTAATAAATAATTAAAAAAGTTTAAATAATATGTAATAATTTAAAGTATTTATAATTTATAACATTCTTTTATTTAGAAATATTTCGTTTTATTTTCATTTTTTAAAAGCTTTTTAGCTTCAAAAGTAATATTTAACTACTTTATTTTACTTATAACATTAATTAATAGTTAATATAGTAAAACTAATAAAGAAGATTCTAGTTTTAAATTTAAATTTAAAGATTAAAAGTATTTAAAATTATATTTATAAAGTAAGTAAATTTAATTTAATTATGTTAATAGTGTTTAATATAACTTATTTAACTTAACTTATAAGTAAATATAACTTAAAAAATGTAAATTACTATCTTAATTTACTATTTAATAATAAGAACTAAGAAAGTCTAAAGATTAAAAATATATTAAAATGCATAGGTAGAGTAAAAATAAATTAAATATTTATATTTTTTACTTATTTAGTAAACTATTTATACTAAGTTCAATGCTATATCTTAGCTTATATACTTCATCGACAGTTATACATCGCAATAGTCGTGTATTATTGTATCCTTACATTGTTAGTAACGTAGAAGGTGCGGGTTTAAGCCCCGCTAGTGCCTTTTTCGACCTGCCCGCCCTTCGGCCCGCCCCTTTTGGGCCAAATGGGTGTTACGGTTTACCTAGGGCACTAAGCTCCCACCCCTCCCTAGCTGTTTTCCCCCGTCTTACTGTTTTCCCTTTCCGGCACCCCCGGTGTCCGAGCACTTGAGTAGTCGGAGATACTTGCCGTCCCCTAGGTATAGATCACATAAATAGGTACCTCCTCCCGCGAAGAGTTTTAGTACAAGACATCACTACGTATTTTGCCTTGATAAGTACCTAATAGTGACTTTAATGTCCTTACTTGCGCGCCTTGCGCATACACGGTTACCCGTGAGGTCGGGGGAAGAAAGCCCCTAGACCCGGGCGCGAGCCTCGCTCCCAGCTTCACCGCGACAAGGTACCTAACGGTATAGCAAATGCTTTTAATACGAAAAGCTACTCGCTTATAGGCTTACTCGTGGGCGCCTAAACTCTTATATAGCTTAGATACCTTTATACTTTACTTATATATAAATTGCTACTAATTATTTTTATATCTTTTGTTTAAATAATAACTTTTAAATTTAAAAATTAACCTTATAAGCGTGTTTTTTTAAAAGATTAAACTTAAAAACATATTTTCAAACTTTTTATTTTATATTATATATTTATTAATAAATACTTTAAGCTTATTTTCAATTTTTATATATTAATATATTTAATAGCTTAGAATATAATATCTTAGTTAAAACTTTAAATACATTTAAAATAAGTTTACTAATACCTTTATTTTATATTATATAAAATATTTATACTATGAAATTACTTTATTTATATTTAAAACCTTTTATTAAAAGACGGTATATAAGTTGTTTTAAAATAATTATTTATAAAAGAAAAGAGTATTTTAACTAGAAAAACTTTAAATTTCTTACTTAACGAGTAATTATATAGGTTATATTTTAGTTTTTAGAAAATAAAACCTTAAACGTGTAATTAACTATAAAAATTATATAAAAAGTAAATAAAACTATAGAGTTGTAATATGTTTTTGTATTTTTATATTTATATTTATAATTTTGTATTTTTTATATTTGTATTTGTATTTTGAAAAAAATTGTATTGTATTTATATTTGTATTTTTATATTTGTATGTATATTCTTGTATTTTTTATATTTGTATTTGTATTGTTATATTTTTTTATATTTGTATTTGTATTTATATTTATATTTGTATTTTTATATTTGTATTTGTATTTATATTTGTATTTTTTTTGTATTTCTTTATATTTTTTTATTTTTTTGTATTTCATTTATATCTTTTTGCATTTTTTATATTTCTTTTTATATTTTTTTATATTTTCTAATTTTCTTTTTATTTTTTTTATATTTACTTTATATTTTGTATTTTGTTTATATTTTGTTATATTCTGTATTTTATTTGTAATTTGTATTTCTTTGTATTTCTTTTAGGTGTTTTTTATATTTTGTATTATTTTGTATTTTGTAATTTCTTTTTGTTTTTTATAATCTTTTTAATGTTGTAATCTTTTTGTATTTTATATTTGTTTTGTATTTTATTTTATATTTTGTATTTTGTATATATTTTGTATTTGTTTTTATATTTCGAATTCGTTTTATAATTTTTTTGTATTTTGTATTTCTTTGTATTCTGTTATATTTTCTTTATATTTAGTTTTACTTTTTATTTTTTTATATTTTATATTTGTATTTTGTATTTGTATTTGTATTTGTTTGTATTTGTATTTATATTTGTATTAATATTTTTATATTTTATATTTTGTATTTTCTTTGTGTTTATATTTATGTTTATATTTGTATTTATATTTTATATTTCTTTTATATTTTATAACTCTATAAAACTAAATAATTTATTAATAAAAACCGCGACCTAGTTTGTAAATAAAATAGTTTATTATACTTAGTAAAAGTATAGTTCTTATAAATTTCATTTAAGTAAAATCAAGGATATATATTAAAAATATCTCTATTTAATTTTATTAAAATTTATAAACTAAGTATTACTTTTTATAAAATTATTAAATAATACTTATAACTTAATATAAACTTTTAATTTAGTAAAGTATAATAGGGTATATAACTTTTAAGTATAATCGCGCACCTGATGAAAGAATTAGCTTATATTTGAATATCTTAGCTATCCGGCTATTTAGGCGCCCCCTACGCCGGTAACCGAAGGTCCAACCCCCGGGTACTGCTTTCTGCCAGGAGCCCACCAGGGGTCCAGGAGCTTGTGCTGCGCCATCTGGCCAATCAGAGCAGAGCGGTGAATTTTAAGTGGGACCTTGGACGTCAGCCTCGCCGAAATTTGAGATGGGAGCTGCAGTCCAGCAGTCGCGGAACCCTCCAACCCAGCGCGCGACCAACTGACAGACAGCTCGTCCCCCATCCGCGCTTCCTGATATTTCCCCTCCTCAAACCACAGCCGCCATGGATGACCTCTATGATGAGTACGTGGATGCTCTCATTCCCATGCGACTCTTGTTTTCCAACTGACAATTGACTTCTCTTCAGATTCGGCAACTTTATTGGCGAGGAGGCCGGCGCATCAGAGGACGAGTCACAGCATGGCGTCGACGCGGGCAACTACGTCTACGACGACGAATATGCCGAGGACGACCAAGGCGCAGCTGGTCAGGAACTCATGGAGGTAGACGGTACGTGACCACCTCAGGGCAAGATGCGATTCCCGACGCCGCTCGCTGACTTGATTGCAGATGGCCCATCGAACGCCGTTGTACTCCACGAAGATAAACAATACTACCCGACGGCTGCGCAAGTATACGGAGAAGGTGTCGAGACACTCGTGCAAGAAGAGGATGCGCAACCTCTGACTGAGCCGATCATCGCACCTGTGGAGCAGAAGAAGTTCACCGTGGAGGAGGCCGACCTGCCGCCTGTTTTCTTCGACAGGAGCTTCATGACAGATCTGATGAACTTTCCCGATCAGACGCGGAACGTGGCACTCGCAGGACACCTTCACCACGGAAAGACGGCGTTCATGGATATGCTGGTGCTGGAAACCCACGATATTAACGACCGATTGGAGAAGCGCACAGGCAAGAACCGCGACGAGCAAATGAGATACACCGACGTACATATTATCGAAAGGGACCGGGGTCTTTCCGTGAAGGCATCGCCCATGAGTCTCGTGCTTCAGGGCACAAAGGGAAAGTCACACCTGGTCAATGTTATCGACACACCTGGCCATGTCAATTTTGTGGACGAGGTCGCCGCATCATTACGACTGGTAGACGGTGTCTGCCTCGTGGTTGATGTTGTGGAAGGCGTGCAGGTCAACACAGAGCAAATTATCAGGCACGCGGTATTGGAAGACGTGCCTCTGACGCTCATCATCAACAAGATGGACCGTCTCATTCTGGAACTCAAGTTGCCGCCTAACGACGCATACTTCAAGTTGAGGCATGTAGTGGAGGAAGTCAACACCGTCATAGAGAACACGGTACCCGGGAGGGGAGAGGACAGGCGGCTAAGCCCCGAAAAGGGCAACGTGCTCTTCGCTTGTGCTGATATGGGTTGGTGCTTCACCCTGCAGTCGTTTGCGAAGATGTATTCGGACAGCTTCGGCGGCGTCAACACAGAAGAATTTGCGCGGCGCCTGTGGGGTGACGTGTACTTCAACCCAAGGAAGCGCTCATTCACCAGGAAAGCGGTTGAGGAAGGGGCCAAGAGGTCCTTCCTCAACTTCGTCTTGGAGCCTATCTACAAGCTCTATTCTCACACGATCAGCAAGAATCCAGAGGAGCTGAAAGCAACCCTGGGCCCTCTCGGTATAGCCCTCAAACCGTCACAGTACAAGACAGATGCCAAGGTCCTGCTCAAATTGGTATGCGAACAGTTCTTTGGCCCATCCACAGCATTCGTCGACATGATCGTGCAGCACGTTCCTTCGCCGGCTGAGGCGGCTGAAAGGCATCTCGAACGCTACTACACTGGCCCACTGGATACGAAGATTGCCGAGTCCATGACGGCTTGTGATCAAAACGGCCCACTCGTCGTGTACGTTACAAAGCTTTTCAACTCGTCGGATGCGAAGAGCTTCTACTCGCTGGGCCGTGTCATGAGTGGCATTGCTCGCCCAGGCGCTGAGGTCCGTGTCCTGGGCGAGGGTTATTCGCTAGATGACGAGGAAGACATGGCCGTGGCACGGATATCAGACGTGTGGATCGCAGAGACGAGATACAACATTCCTGTGGACGGGGTTCCAGCAGGAAACTGGGTGCTACTCGGGGGGGTTGACAACTCCATTGTCAAAACTGCCACAATCGTCGACAAGCGATTTGAGGATGACGAAGACGCGTACATCTTCAAACCTGTAACTCATTTTACAGAGTCAGTCCTCAAGGTTGCAGTCGAGCCGATCAATCCTTCTGAGCTTCCGAAGATGCTTGACGGCATAAGAAAAATCAACAAGAGCTACCCCTTGATCAATACCAAAGTTGAGGAGTCTGGTGAGCACATCATCCTGGGCACGGGTGAGCTCTACATGGATTGCGTGCTACACGACCTCCGGCGATTGTACGCGGATATGGAGATCAAGGTCTCAGATCCTGTAACTCGATTCTGCGAGACGGTCGTCGAACAATCACGGACGAAATGCTATGCCATAACACCCAACAAGAAGAACAAAATCACCATGGTGGCTGAGCCGTTGGAGGACGGCATCGCAAGGGATATCGAACTGGGGGCCGTCAGCATCAAGGAGCCGATTCGCAAAATCGCAAAATACTTTGAAGACAAGTACGAGTGGGACAGATTGGCAGCCCGAAGCATCTGGGCCTTTGGGCCGGACGAGATGGGCCCGAACATCTTGCAAGATGATACTCTCCCTGGCGAGGTAAGTTCTATTGCCAAGCCCCCGGTCCTGTGACGGCTTGAGATGGGATGTCAGAGAGTCTGCACGTTGCCAGCCATCGGTTCGGCCTGAGGAATCGCTAACAAGTATCTGTAACAGGTGGACAAACGACTCCTGAACACAGTAAAAGAGCCAATCCGCCAAGGGTTCAGCTGGGCCACCCGAGAAGGTCCGCTCTGTGAAGAACGTAAGTGCATACACATCCCACGTTCATCCCTATCTTTTGGTCTTGGTGCTGTACGCGTACGCGTGGTTGCCATTGACACCTGCCGTCCTCATCCACTACCCGTTATCACTACCGTCAAGAGCCGACCTGGGGTTCAGGCCGCCTTCCCAAACCAGTAACGGCTGTGGGGAGAGGTGCGGTGAGGTCTCATGCTTGTCAGCAGCTGCCGTCAGCTCACTCCCCCCTCCGGTTGGGGGAAAACAGTATCTGCGGACCCATGTGAATGCAGCCACGAGATTAAATCCCATGCCAAGCCCTTCGCGTCAGCTTTCCTTTACCCAACTTCTGTCGTGACCGTCACATTCTTGCACAATCTTGTGTAGCTAGCAGCGCACGCAGCTGCAAGAATGATCTCTCGCTAACGCTGGCTGCAGCCATCCGCAACACAAAATTCAAGATTACAGACATCTCACTGGCTGACGAGGCCATCTTCCGGGGAGGAGGGCAGGTGATCCCCACTTCCCGAAGAGCCTGCTACTCGTCGTTTCTGATGGCGTCCCCGCGCCTGATGGAGCCCATGTATTCGGTGTCGATGACAGGAAGTCAGGACGCCGTGTCGTCCCTGTACACGGTGCTGGCGAGGCGGCGGGGACACGTGCTCCAAGACGGGCCGATCGTAGGCACCCCGTTGTATCGTGTAAGCGGGCTGATACCCGTGATCGACTCGTTCGGGTTTGAGACCGATCTACGGATCAACACGGAGGGCGCCATGCTGTCTTTGGTGTTCGACAGATGGAGCATCGTGCCGGGCGACCCGCTCGACAGGGACATTGTCATCAGGCCCTTGCAGCCGGCCAGCGCGCAGGCGACGGCCCGCGACTTCGTCCTCAAGACCCGCAGGAGGAAGGGTCTCAGCGAGGACGTTTCCGTTGCCAAATTCTTAGAGCCCGAGTTCTACCAAGATCTGATCGAGGGCGGTACTCTTGGGGATATCTAACGGACAGGAGAGCTGAGGTGTTCCTGTTTACAAGCATGGTTCAAACAGATATTCGGCCCCGCCGCTGTGAGGTCCATCAAGATTCTCGGTCCGGTGTTGCAAATCAAAGCCTCGAGTAGCATGGCAGTGGAGTTTCGGGAGAATATTTAAGCATGGTTTGGCCAACTCCCAAAAGGTGGAGAGGTGGGAACGCCTCCGCATGCAAACAAGCTACCAGGCTACTTGGATGTTTGACATCTACTCCGTACTGGACGTGCGTCTCCAACTGCAGATGAACGTGACCCTGCGGGTGCCAGCCAGCAGTTGTCATCAGCATTCAGATGAGACGGACAACACTATTTAGGGTTGCCCAGGCGCACAAACAGTCGGTCCGTCTATTCCTACTTGAGCAAGTAGTCTACCAAACCAACACAATGACAATACCCCGCAACGTAACCAGAGTATTACGAGCGCATAGATACAGTACCTATATTTCGATATATGCATGCAACCCCCGGGGGAAAAACATATAACCACATGCAGGTCACCCGGGGCAAACACGCTGATCAGATCCGCAGGTGGCAAAAAAGGAATCGCCCAGGCCGCTTCCCCCCCCTTCCTACTTACCGACCCAGGTACGCGGGGAGAGATCAGCATTGTCTCTTTCCCCAAGCAGCGAGGAACTGATGCACACAGGGCACAGTAGGGCCGACAGGCTGGGTAGCACGCGAAGATCCAAAAAAAAAAAAAAAAAAAAAAAAAAAAAAAAAAAAGGGCAGCGGAAGCGCACCACTCGAAGTCTGCCCTGTTGAAAGGGAAGGGGGGGGGTGGTATTGTGGTTGGAACTTGGGGCAGAACCAGCCCAGCACTGGGCCCGCTGGTACGGCGCCAGCGCCGTTGATAGCTGAGGCGGCTGGGCACATTTGGACAGGCAAGCATTCCCCTGGAGACGGACAGTTGGGAGGAATGCGGTGCTTCGTCTGCTGGATGGTGGTTGTCAATCCAGGTTGCTGGGCATGCATGTACGGATACAATTGCTGGAGTGCCCAGGTACTTGGGCAGGTACGGTACTGACTCTGTCTGTACTCCGTACCTAGGTTCTGTGTATGCAGATTATTTGTAGGTTTCGGGGGAGGAGAATTGGACAAGCCACACAGTTGACACACCCCCAAACCCCCCTCCCCTCATCTCCCCGGTCCTCCTCCAAACCTCCTCACCTACCTACCTACACACCCTCCTCCCCCCGCATGTAATTTACACTTCCGAGTACATCCAGACTGACACGGTATTTTCCATGATTTTTATCGCTATGGGCTATTCCTGCTTGATAGCTGACCTGACGTTATTATCAAACCCTGAAGAAAGTAATCATGTAGCTGGCATCCTAGTTTGTCTCACATCCGCGCTATCAAAGTACTTAAGTACTGACTGTGTGGCTATCCCCGTCCCTAAGTACTTAAGTACCTACGGAACTTACCTAGAGAGGTCAAAGTACATCACACATTCCCACCAGGCTTAACCACAATGCACAGGGCAAGCACACAATGCCCACGATTGCCCACGATTGCCCAGCTCATATATCCACCCCACCCCCCCACCCTCATCAAACCCCAAGTTGCTTCTGCTGCAAGGTTCCAGGCCAGAGAAGCTTCTTTAGTGTCGAGAAACCAGACCAACTCGAGCAAGGCTCTCGTGTGGGTGTGGTGGTGGGGGTGTTCCTCATGGCTAAGGAATTCCTTCTGGAAAGTGGAGAACGGAAAAGGCCGCGGCTTTTTAATCTGGTTGTTTTTTGAAGTACAAGTACCACAGTACGGAGTATCTATACTATGTACCTTGCATCATCCCCACATTCTATGTATGTATGTATTTGTTCCCTTTTGCGGGGAAAAAGAGACCAAACAACCCTTTAAACACTTACACATCCATTCTGCAAATTCCCTCTCTCCTCGGGTTAGATCCCCTTCCGCCTCACACTTCTTCCCCTTGGACCTGCTCTAAAATAAATAAATAAAAAAAGCTGGGCCGAACTTAGAAGGGCCAGAGGGTCACACAGAGAGTGAGAGAAAGAAGAACAAGGGGGTAAAAAGAAAGAGGAGCACGCACATGGGTGTACAATACATCGAGGGATCTTGTTTCCTGCCGAGGTAAAACCTTATTTTCTGGAGTGGCTGGAGTGGATGATGGCGGCGGCGGCGACCAGAAACCAAGGGCTGGCTGGCCTGCCTGACGGAGGCCACGGGTGAGTAGATAAAATACTTAGATAGGGTGTGTAGCGCAAACTGCTAGCACAGGGCCTTTTGCATGCTACAGTAGAGCCAACGCCAATGTCCACTCCCCCCCAGGCTACGTACTTATGTATCTCATGAACCAGGCTGTCCCAGGCTTGTGGTAGGTTTGTCAGCTGGCTGTCATGTGTGCGTAATGCAGTCGGCAGGGTACAGGTGTGGAGAGAGTACGTATAATCTGCAGTACTACCTACACCGCACACCGTGACCGTGGATTTCCTCCCAGGCTTGCACTGAGATCTGGCGAGCAAGACAGCAGGCAGTGCTGGCTGGCCGGCGGCGTCGTCATGGAACGTTGGTTAATTTGCGAGCGAGAGTATATTCATTATTACTCTCTTGATCTCTGTTAATCCTGTTCTCCTCTGCGAACCCCCAGAGAGCTACCGATGCGGTCTGCATGATTTCTACATGCCCGTGCCGTCCATTGCTCCGACACGGCGGCAGTTGCGACGCCCTCCCTCCCTTCACTCCCTCCTCGCCCGTGCCGAACAGGGCCCGAAAAGGGTTGGACGCATACACACGTTTGCAGATTCGTCATGATGCCTCACATATCCATGGATTATTGGGGTGGAAAAGGGTTATTGTGTAGGGTGGTACTGCACTACAGCCTTGGGGGCGGCGGATGAAAGAAACTCTCCCAGACGAAAGCAAGTATTCGATGGATCATCCCAGCTACTACTCTGTACATACATACAGACACACGTGCAGCACGAACAACGTCTACCACCCATCCGCCAAGCAAAACCTTATCGAGCGTTCGCAAGCATGGGAAGGGCTTTAAAATCTGGCACCCACAACCTGTATCCATCTCGTCACCCTCCCCGGACCCGGGGAAGTGCGCAACAGCGGTGCCAAGTAGACGGTTAGAATAAAGGAAGGCCCGGATGGAAGAACCTGAGACAAGCTGATCCGAGGTCGATCTGCGTGGCTAAGACTTTGCAAGGCCGGGAAGTGTGAAGATCAGACCGACAGACAGACAGACTGATGTGGTTCGTTCGCTCAGTAGGGCCTGCGCACAGAACAAAAGCTTGCCAATGTTGGCCTGGCTTGGGTTGTCACTGGTCTTGACTTGCCGTGCCTAGTGTAGTGGTTAAGTAGTTTCGTCGCAGCTTAAGATTGCGGGAGAGGGGAGGGATTGCGTGTGCGTGCGTGGGCGTGGGCGGAGCGGAGGGCAAGCATATGGGTAGATTACGGAGTACATGAGCACAGATATCAGACGAGGAAAGTATATATTGTCCAGAGCTTGGCTTTGTCTACTTTATGCTTTCCCCCTGTGTGTTTGTGACTGACTGCGATAGGGCTGGGAGATGCGAGCAGTTTGCATTACAGACATGCTACTGGCCTATCCTCGTCTCACCTCTCTTCACTTGTTGTTTACTGCCCAGGTATAGGTAACATTTAGGGCAGGGACTCGTATGTGGTGAGCAATTCCCTTATACTTTTGAGGCTCTTAATGGTTAGAAGTTAGCACCTTCCCCAAGGTTAGGTTAATCAAGGTGAGTGAGAAGAGAGCGTGGGGGAAATACATTGGGAAAGGACTGCGAATTTGGGGTCCTTGGTACTTGACGGGCTGCCAAACGCCAGAGGCGTGTGAATAAAAGTACTCGCCGGGGATCGGATCGGTGCTTCTTGGCCAGCCGTTGCTGTTAGGAAGGAACCATGCACGGGCCTCCTCGGAGTACTCATAAGTAGTTCTCGGCCTTTCGGCCTTTAGGTATAAACTTAGACAAGAGATATATAGATAGAAAGATAGAAACCAATTAATTGCTACAATACCTATTATAACTTAGCTTGGATACGGGAACCGAACCCAATTACTACATCGATAGTCTTGTTTCCTCGACGATGACGGCACTACTATAAGTTTATTTGCTCTTGTGTTTATAGCTTTGCGCCCTACAATGGAGATATATCTACTTCGCGCATGCTAACTTTTTCGCTTCTATTTATAGTTTGGCTTTATATATATTATTAAAATTCAACTTAACAACCTTAAGTATACTTGCTTGCTTTAATCTTTTTTTAACAAAATGGACTTAACTTTACTTAATAAAAAAGTTTGGCCTATATATTAGTTAATAAAGCAAAAGAGTTTTTTATTTTTTTTAGTTGTTTAGTGCAAACTTTAATTATATAGGTTTTTCTTATTGTTTAAGTAAGATGCTGCTTCTCTAACAATTAGGCTATTGCTTTTTAGCGAAATTGCACTTATACTTATTTATAAGTATAGATATAGTAGTAGCTTTTTCTTGTTTTTTATATTTAGTATTGGAAATACTTCTATTTTATTATATTATAATAAAAACTTTAGCTTTATAATCTTTATTTTTTTAATACTTTATTCTTGCTACTTTAAACTATTAGTAATTTTATTTTTGTTAGAACGCGGATTTTAAAACTTTAGGGTTTAGATAAATAAAACTATGGCCTTGCTTACTATTAAAGATGCAGCAATACTTATTGCTTAAGCTATAGCTTAGCTTTATAACCGCTAAAATAACAACTTTTTCTAAATAATAGCAGCTGCATTTGTAAATGCTTTACCGCTACAAGTTTATATATAGGCCTTTGTAAATAGAAATAGCCTCTATGGATTTTCCTTGCAACTATTTAATGTTAGTTTCTTTTACTTGCAAAAATATACTGGATTTAGCGTTTAGTTAAATAGCAAAGTAACTAAATACTTTAACGTTTTTTATTTTATTAAATACCTTAAGTATTTTAAGTAATTTTATTTTGCAAAGGACGTTTGCTATATATAGTTATAGTATTTGCTAAAGAATACACTTAAGTAGTACTTTTATATTTTTATAAAAAATAATTAATAGCTTTTTAAAATAGCTATAGTAAACGCTATTTGCAATAAACTAAAAGTATAATTTGCAAAATCCTTTTTTAATGCTATAGTATTTTTAAAAAACAAATACTTTTTACTTTTAAATATTGCAAATAGTAAGAATATTTTTTTTTTTTTAGATTATAATTTTAAATATAAGATTTTATAATATAGGACTTTTTGCGTAATTTATTGCAGCGTTTAAATTACTTGCTTTGGAAATTAAGTTTAAATTTAATAAACTTAATAATACTATAACTTTCGAAGGCTTTTTGGATTAAGTTTAAAGTTGTAAAAGCGTAATTGCTAATCTTGCCTAATAATAATTTTTGTTAGGATAAATAGTAGTTTACTTCGCAAGGCTTACTTTAAATTTTAAAGGCAAGTTAATAACCTTCCTTTTTTTGCGCCTTTTGCTGCTATAAGTTTTGCAATAGCTATAGTAACGCTTTTAGGCGCTATTGCTTTTTTTTAATTTATAATATGCTTATTTAAATCCCGCTAACTAACTTTAGAATTTAAGCAACTTTTAAATTCCCTATTATTCCGCTAGACGCAAATAAATGTTTAACAATAAATATAGTTAATTGTAGCTACTACTGGATTAGTATGCAGTATAGCGCTATTAGTAAAACAAATATTGTTAAAGTTAATTGTTATAGATATAATTCAACGCTTTAAAATAGCTATTTATTTTAAAGAACTATTACTTGCTTACCTTGCAAGCCTAATATACTATATAACCAAATTAGCAAGGTTAGCTCTAATAAACTTATTACAGTGAATTTGTTAACTATATAAATTAACTTAATATATTTTACTAATAACCCTTTGTTAAAAACGCTTTTAAAGAAAAGGTTTCCCTTAAAATTGCGTTTGTAACCTTTAACTATTCCTTTGAAAAAGCTTTTTTTTAGGATAATTAAAATAAGTATTCTAACGTTGGCTATTTTAAAACCTTTTTTGCGGCCTCTTTCGTTTTTAGATACTATCGCCATTACTTTTAAAGCAATAATACTTTAATAAACTACGTTTATTCCATCTACTTTAGAAAATTAAGGTTAAAAGGGCAGAGTATAAAATAAACCTTGCTTGTAAAATAAAACTTGTACTTAATTGCTACGTTGTTAAACGTAAATAGCAAGCTAAAAAACCTATTGGCAATAAAAAACTAATTAGCTTTGGTATTACAATAAATACTATTGGGGGCGTAAAGGTTATTAAATTATTAGTAAGGGTTAATTTAAAACTAGGAATAAGCTTTAGTTTTTTCTTATAAACTTACTTATATTTATTTATATATTTACTTAATAGTGCAATATTAAATATATATAGTAACACTAGCTATAATTGCACAATAGTGGATAGGCAATAAATTTAGTAATTTTACTTAAACTTGTAAGTTTATAAATGTGCTATACTACTTTGTTTATAAAGACTTAGTATAAATATTTACAAGTTATTTAACTATATTATTATATCTTTTTAATTTTTTAGTACTTATATTAATTAAAATAAGCTTGCAATAGCGTTTTTTATAAAAAAGGTATTTATTGTTAACAACCTTTAAGCAAATATATTACTTAGTATAAACTCTATAGGCTTTAAAAGCTTTAATATAGTTATTTCCAAATTATATGTTAATATTGAATTTTATTGTATTTGGATTCTATTAGAATTAAAAAGGCAAACTTGTTCTATTAAAGCTAAAGTTATTGCATTAAAGGAAACTTTAATTTTACTTTAGTTGATAACGTAGCTTTTTATTAACTATAGGCTGCATGCTAAAGATCCATAGGATTTAATCTTTACCCCAACTTCCTTGCACTTTGGCTTTTTTGCTTTATTTACAAATATTTATCTAAACTTAATTATTATTTGCAATAATAATTATAGCTTACTTTAGATTTTTAAAAAAACGTTTGTTAGCTATTTTTGTTTTATAAACCTATAGTATTACGTTAATGCTGCGGAATATAACATTAAGGCTATATTAGCCGCTTTTTACAAGTTATTTAACCTTTTAACGAAAACTTTTGTTTAAGCAAAAGACTTTTAAAAATATACTACTAATGCAAACGTTTTTTTAAGCCTGCTAACGAAGGATAGCGGGAAACTCTTTAAGTTTTTTTAACTAAAATGTAAACATTTTCTATAATAAGGGATTTGCTAACGTTCTTTAGAATAAATAGCTTAAGGTCTAACTTCGAGACAACTAGCAGGATATAATCTTAAAGAAATGTTGTATATATCTAATAATAGCGAAGAATATAGAAATTATCGACAAAACGCTTAAAAAGCTTTAAAAAGCCGGGAAACTTAAACAAATAACAAAATTAGTTTTATTTTTATTTTCCGTTTTTGTTATAACGTCAAACACCAACAAGTCGCCCACCCCAACAAGTTGCCTACTTTTCAATGTTATCAGCACAATAACCCAAATTATAGTACTACATTAATTAAAATTAATTAAAACTAATTAAAACTAGATATATTAGATAATTCTTTATCTTTCTTACATATTTGCGCATTATGCCTAGGCTTTTCGCAGTTGCTACACCGTCTAATAGTTGGTCTAAGGCGAACTACCTCTTGGGCACCCCTACTTATTTTACCAGCTGGCTACTTCCTCTTTGCATTTGATTTAATTATCTTTTTGGCATCTTATATTGTAAGTAATCCCCTTAACTGTAAATATATTCGTTTAGCCAAGCAACGCTTTGAAAGTGCTGCATTTGCCTCTCGAAGGATTTTGTTCTCCTTTATTAACAGGGATATTGCATGGGCTAATAACTAGGTGCCCTTCGCCAGCCAATTAACAATAGTTAAAATTAGTGTTAAAAAGCTTTCTTAATAACAAGCAATCCAATCTTTAATTAAAGTTAATTGAAAAACCGCCTATATTAAGTTGCATAGTATTTGGGAAACCCAAGGTGCAAGTAATACTGGGGAGCCTAGACGTAAGGTTAGTGTTTATATCTTAATATTTAGCTTGGAAAGTATTACTTCCTAGTTAAAAGGGATAAAACCTACTCCCTTAAAAGCTCCCTTAATAGTTTTTAGCTTAAAAACCTTTTTGTATATAGCGTAAAA